>JASSUY010023103.1:0-31822 GCA_032466535.1 Forpus xanthops
ACCCATCTGTTTTATCCTCCACCATACTTTTCTCAGCAACCCCACTGAAGAGGAAATAGATGTTATCAACTTCTGGATCCCAACAACTGTTGCAAGAATCAAATAGGAAAGCAACGCACAGAGAAGAACAGGAAAAAAAAAATATCTATTGTACATTTATCTAAATGTAGATAATGTAACAATGCAAATTTAAGAATGGAAACTGCAAAAAGCCCTCAATAAGAACTTCTACTAAAGACCACACAAAAACGGCCTAGAAGTGTGACTCACTACTCCCTCTGCAAGTTTTCTACAGTTGACATGCTGTAGCAATGTCATCCAGGGGGACCTTGACGCACTCTACAGGTGGGCCAATGAAAACCTCATGAAGTTCAACAGGGCCAAGTGCAAGGTCTAGCATCTGGGCCAGAGCAATCTCAGGCACAGCTACAGGCTGGGTGGAGAATGGATTGAGAGCGGCCCTGCAGAGAAGGACCTGGGGCTGTGGGTTGATGAGAAGCTCAACATGACCCAGCAGCATGCACTTGCAGTCCAGAAACCAGCCATATTCCAAGCTTCAACAAAAGGAGTGTGACCAGCAGGTTGAGGGAGGTGATTCTCCCCCTCTGCTCTCTTGAGACCCTATCTGCAGTACTGCATTCAGCTCTGGAGCCCCAAGGATGTTAACCTGTTGGAGCAAGCCCAGAGGAGGTCACAAAGATGGCTTGTTCAGACTGGAGAAGATAAGGCTCCGACAAGACCTTAGAGCAGCTCCCAGGGCCTAAAGGGGCCTACAAGAAATCTGGAGAGCAACTTCTTTAAAAAGTATTGCAGTGACAAGGAGGAATGGCTTTAAGCTGGCAGAGGGGAGACTGAGATATTGGGAAGAAATTCTTTATTGTGAGGATGGTAAGACACTGGCACAGGTTGCTCAGAGAAGTTGTGGCTGCCCCATCCCTGGCAGTGTCCAAAACCAGGCCGGACAAGGCTTTGTGCAACATGGTCAGTGGAAGGTGTCTTAGTCCATGGCAGAGGGTTGGAATTACATGATCTTCAAGTTCCCTTCCAACCCAAACCACTCTATGTTTCTGAGAATTCAGAGACCAGACAAAAAATAGAGACAGAAGTATTAGCAGACTTCCGGTATCTGAAGGGGGCCTATAGGGATGCTGGGGAGGAACTATTCATTAGAGACTGTAGTGACAGGACAAAAGGCAACAGGTTAAAACTTACAGAATCATAGAATAGTTAAGATTGGAAAGGACCTCAATATCATCTACTTCCAACCCCCCTGCTATGGGCAAAGACACCTCCCACCAAACCATGCCACACAAGGCTCTGTCCAACCCAGCCTTGAACACCGCCAGCAATGGAGCATTCACAGTTCCCCTGGGCAACCCATTCCAGTGCCTCACCACCCGCACAGTAAACAATTTCTTTCTCAGATCCAATCTAAACTTCCTCTGTTTAATTTTGAACCCGTTACCCCTTGTCCTCTCGCTACAGTCCCTCATGAAGAGTCCCTCCCCAGCAACCCTACAGGCCCCCTTCAGATATTGGAAGGCTGCTATGAGGTCTCCACACAGCCTTCTCTTCTCCAGGCTGAAGAGCCCCAACTTTCTCATCCTATCTTCATATGGGAGGTGATCCAGTCCCCTGAACATCCTCATGGCCCTTCTCTGGACTTGTTCCAACAGTTCCATGTCCTTTTGGTGTTGAGAACACCAGAACTGCACACAATATTCCAAGTGAGGTCTCACGAGAGCAGAGTAGAGGTGCAGGATCACATCGCTCAACCTGCTGGTCACGCTTTTTTTGATGCAGCCCAGGATATGGTTGGCTTTCTGGGCTGCAAACATACACTGCTGGCTCATGTTAATTTTTTCATCAACCAACCCCCCCAAGTCCTTCTGCACAGGGGTGTTCTGAATCTCATCTCTGCCCAACCTGTAGCTGTGCCTGGGATTGCTCTGACCCAGGTGTAAGACCTTGCACTTGGCATGGTTAAACTTCATCAGGCTGGCATCAGCGCACCTCCCAAGCTTGTCAAGGTCCCTCTCGTTGGCATTCCTTCCCTCCAGTATATCAACATTCCTAATACCAGCCTCTTTTAAAAAAGCAGCTCACTGCTCTAGAGGGTGCATCAGGTCAGCAAATGGTTATCTTCTTATCTCTCAGCAGGGGGTTGCCTACTACTATCACCCTCTGGCTTTTCTTAGTTCAGCTGGTTGTTACATGAGGAGCTAATAGTGCTGCCTTACTTGGCTTCAGCATCTCCTGATGCAAATGGGTCTTTCCTGTTCAGTCTGCAGAGTGGAGTTTTTATCTGTCATATAATGTATTAGGTATTAGTAACAAATACAGAAGTTAAAAAAAAAATGTCTTGGATATCTACTTCAGCTTGGTGGTGAGTGTCACTTATTTGAGAAATTTTGCAGGTGCATTGCATTGCATCAGTTGGTCAAAGCAAAAGGCCAGCTGTTAACTATCTGAAAGAGGAAGTTAAAAAAAAAAAAAAAAAAGGCATTTTCTGAAGGAAGAGGAATTAGGTGAGTAAAGAGGATGTTTTCTGTGCAGATTTTCATATTGAATGGTAACACCGAACCCAATTAACAAAAAACAAACATATATTGTTCTGTTAGGTTTTCCTTATGATTGTAGAAAATTCAGGACAGCTTCCCTTGGATGAGCCTTATTTTTCTTACTATTATACTTGTTTTCAGTTTTCATTAATATTTAAATTTTCTTTTTGTCACCTTACCAACTGGGTATTAATTGCTGGTATTCACAGAAAGGGACAGATGGATGAAATATTTTAGGTCAGTCCTCTGATCTAATTTAGAAAGGTTTCTGTGAGGAAAGAACAACTTTTGATTTATAGGGGAAGGTTGTCTGTTATCAAGATATACATGTCGGAATTTATTATCAAGAATCTGCCTTTAATTTTAGAGATTGTTTACCTAAACTACAATATGTCAGAGCTCAGGACTAATTTCTGCTTAGCATTTAATTTTAGATACTTGCCATATTGGACAGTAAAAAATGGGTCCCCAGAATTCGTGGCATCATTATGAATCTTCTCTTCTGGCAGCCCCTGCCTGCAGTTTGTCTTTGAAATCTCCTTGGTGCTTGTTAACCCTGCTCTGACATGTAAGAGCTCCCATTTATTTATTGGACTTTACCCATTTATGAAAAAGTACAGAAATTGTTAATGGTTTAGTATCTATTAATGCATTACTTGGGTGGAATTCAAATTCCAGTATTTATGGTAAACCCCTTCATTACGAAATGAGCATAGAAACAGGAAGGCTGATTCTTAAAGTGTCTTTTGCTATAAGAACAATTGTCTGTAAAATATCGTCTTACCAGCTTTTTATTTGTAACTGTAAATAAGACATAAGCACTTTATGTGTGAAGGGAAATGATAAAGAATATTTGTGTAGATGATAAAGAATAAATAATCTGATTCAGTGAGCCATATGTTAAGTACATTGTCATGGACTCTAGTTTTCTGTACAAAGGTGATTCTGCTCTCCGTCCAGCACTGAGTTCCTATTACAGGATTGGGCTCATGTGGTATGCCGGAGCAGGTAGCAAGGATACTTTCGGTGTCAGATCTGAAGGTCAAAGACCTGAAACTAACCCAGGGAGATGCAACTTTAACACTATTTGGTTTTGATATTATGGACTTGATTTTGTTCTCGCTTACCCTAGTGTAGTGCAGGAGGAAATGATAATCTCTTGCACTGCATAAAACCCTATCCTTTCACATTCTCTTGAGGGAAGTGCATGAAGCCTTGGGCTTTGATTTTCATTGATAGCATCTTTTTTCTTTTTAAATTATAGTATAGAACATAATGACAATAATGGGTTCAGACCAAAGGTCCATAAAGCCCAAAATTCTGTCTCTGACAGTGGTCAGTAGTAGAAGAGTAAAAACCCCAGGAAAACCTATAATGATACTTACTCTATGCTTCCAATGATTTGGAAAAGCTGCGTGAGAGAGGCAGACATTAGTGCATTTGAAAGACATCGTATTTATATGAGCACTGTACAAAAAAACAAGCAGTGAGCAGTTGTGGTGTATATAATAGATGTTAAACTGAGAGAGGACAAAGATAGCTGTCTGAAGCAGAGTGGATGAATGTTGTGGAGTTTATAAATCAAGAGATGATGCAAAAAAGGGAGCAATTCTTTATAAAGTAAATAGCAGCACAGCTTTGTTCATTTGGCTGACCTCATGCTGTATGGAACACACAAAAGAAATGTTTTAAAAGTAGTGGCATTTCTGTATTTTTATAACTTTCTTTCTAGTACTGTTTTATTCAGTAAAATGTTAATCTTGAAAATATTCATCATCTATTCTAAATATGACCAATAGTAATCAAATTCCTTGGCTGTTCATATAAAAGCTGAGCCCATCCATCACAAAGCATTGCCCTATGGCTATATATCAATTTTAACGTTTAAGTTACACAGTATTATCTTAGCATTAGGTTAACTGTCAAATAAAAATAAAAATTAATAAGCTGGAAAAAAGAAAGAACAGGAGACATTCCTCATTTAAAATCCTTAACTGATCTGGCATAATTGAAATGTCTTTTAAGCAGAAATGTTAGCTTTAATTCAGATAAGACTCAGCTCTCTATACCATTTTTATGGTAGTCCAATAATTCCTGGGATACAAAACTACCAGGTATAAATGCTGATAAAGTCCAGCCTTCTTTGTGATATCTCCTTGACAAGAAGCATATGTTTGGAATTAAAGAAGATCCAGACAAGCTTTCAACCTTGAGATCTTGGCCTCTTTGCTCAGAGAGGTTAGTGAGATTTAAAATTCCACGTGGTTACCAGTTTTCAGATTTGTTCTGCTATTTTTTGGTGGTCCCTCAGAGCCATTGTGGAGCTGGGCATATGGCTGCAACATTTCATAAAAAATTGTGCAGAAGATCTGAATACGGGTTTTGGTTTACAATTTAATAACTGTTAAAGCACCTGTAATAGATTTGTGTTTGGTTAAATATATGTCTAAGACTAGATGGAGTATAGCTTTTTTTTCCTCATTCTTCCTTCCTTACTTCCCCTCCAGCCCCCCTTGGGTTTTTTAGGTACCCCAGATAAGGGATTACTCTATGAAAGTATCAGAGTGATGGGATATTGTTGCTGTGCTCTCATTTACTTGGCTTTGTTTGAATGTGCTGTGGCAAATATGTTTAATGTCTTTTCCTAGAATTAAGCACATTTAAGGAAAGAAATTGTGCAAATCCCATCCATTATATTCCATTCGAAATACTAAAAACATATGTGTTACTTTTATCTGACTTAACAGAATCCGATGAAAAGAAGCATTTTTAATCACTCAGGCCTTGTAGGGAGGCAGCTTCCTTTCATCAGTGTTGACTCTGTATTTTTCTAAATTGCTCGTTTTTTCATCACCATTATTTTGTAAATAATTCCAATGTATTTGTATGGCACTTAAGTCAATATGTAGCATTTTTCCTTCTATTATTTATTTATTTGAAATTTGCTGGTTGTGCCGTGCTTGGAATGAGATTGTTAGTGATAATATAGTAGTCTTCATGAAGTTTGTGCATTTATTGTAAATTCTGAATGTCAGAATACAAGTTTCTAATAAAGCAAATTTAAAGAAGCTCCTTCTCTCGATTCATTTCAACATGAAAAAAAAATATCCTTGTTGGTGTTTTTGCTGGTAGTCTGATGTAAGCCATAAAATAACAAATTATCTATGTGGATTAAGTTCCATTTTGGACTTCTTATTTCTGCAAGATCTGTCTTGCTTAAACACTTTTTAAAATTGCAAATGATTTAAAGATATAATAGAAACAATTTTCCTCTTGTTACTAAAAGGAGCGTATTGGTGCTGTTAATATATCTTATTCCTTTCACTACTTCTATTTGTTCTCTGCTTTGTTTTGAGGAATGAGAGAAACTTAGGTCTCTGTCCAGTGAGCTGATGAATAGAAATCTACAGCAATTAAAAAACTCTTTTCCCATCTCTACTTTACAATAAAAAAAGTAAGCAAAAAAAATTTCTTAATGTACAGTAAGTGAATATTTTTGTTATTGTATTAGCCAAAGAATGAGTAATGAAACTATTTTGTCTGATGATCATGGGGTGCAAGTGGGGTAGGAGTGGCATTATGCCATGCTGCATTGAAAAACAGTCACGTGAAGCAGTATGCTGGTAGTTCAGAAAGATCTATAAAATATGAATATCACTGATAATAAGGTACTTAATCTTGCACTAAAAATGCTTAAGATTTTGTTCTTTTTCAACTGTGATGACAAAAGACTGAAAGCATTTCTAATACAGATGTCTAATGCATTACTGTCATAAATGTTCTTTCAATGTTTATATATAGAAAGAGAACAATGTGATACAATGTACTGCATATTCTGGTAAAATTCACTTAACAGATGAATAAGAGATCTTAAGAGCACCTGTTTCAGACCTCTAATTTATATAATTATTTTACTCACTTTTTGGCTACTCAAACTTGGCTGTTTTGTTCATATTTCCCATGTGAATGTTTTGTATTGGCAGAGGTCTTTAATAAGAGTTTGCAGACTCCCAAGTATTAATTGTATAATAGGCATAATTTGACATGATCAAAAATTTGCAGAATCCCATAAAATAAAAGGTTGAAACAAATGGCTGATTTCCATTCCTTTGAAAGATTGGAGGTAGGATAACTTACTGGTTTGTAGCTCTGTGCCACTGAGAGTAAATAATAAGATAATGACATTTGTTGCTGATGATATTTTTTTAGGTTAGTTATGACCCTATTCCAGGTATAATTGGGATAGGTATGTAAGCAATATCACAGCATATGAAATTCATTGTTGATAAAAATAATGCACATGAGTTTGAAAGAAATGGTGCTATTCAGACATCTGGCAATTCAAAGATAACTGTCCAATTATGGAGGCTGACCTGAATTTTGCTCTGTGTAAAAAATATGAATATGCAAAAGAAGTGAAATAAAAAAAAAGACTATGAAAACTGGAGTGGCCTTAACTGTAAAGCTATATTGACTCTGGTCACCTTTCCTAGATTTATAAATATATATGATAGTTTTAATAACAATTTGAGAATATCCAAATAGAGATCTGATTCCCAAACTAATTCTCATGTAATATTCACTATGTCTTTTTAGTCTTGATTTAAAACAAAACAAAAAAAAAAGACTCAAAACCCCAGTACTGAAGAGAGCTCCAAATCCTGTCTTGTTTAAAAAAAACATAGCTTATTCCCGTTCTGGGGTTGGGTAGCTTCATTCTCTAAGCATTCACTCTTGTTACACTGTTTTTACATTGAAGAGCCCAATACTGAAATTTCATACTCTTTGTACATGCATACTCAGTATTCTTATAAATATACACTGAGTCATCTTATTATCCCTTCAGTGCTGTTTTGTGTAACTGAGGAACAGCTGGTTACCCATCATGGCCCTCTGATCTTCTCAGAGGTTTAGAAGATCTCCACACAACAATGTGTTCAGTCTTGTCCTGTTCTTTCAGAAGAAAGAGTTTACATTTAAAAAAACTACAAAATATATAATTCGCATTTCAAAATTATGAGATATTGAGTAACTGGAAAGACTTCAGAGTTATAGAATGGTTTGTGTGGGAAGGGACCTTAAAGATCGTCTACTTCCAATCCTTGTGCTGTGGGCTGGGACACCTTCCACTTAGACCAGGTTGCTCAAAACCCAATCTAGCCTGGCCTTGAACAATTCCAATGTCTCACTGCCTTCACAGTGAAGAACTTCCTAATATCTAATTGAAATCTACCCTCTTTCATTTTAAAGCCATTCTCATTTCCGTTCACTCTCAGCATGTCTTCATAGGAGGGGTGCTTCAGCTCTCTGCCTGTCTTTGTGGCCTTTCTCTGGACTCCCTAGAGCAGAACCCTCTTCTGTGGGTGGCCCCAAAGCTGAAGGCAGTACTCCAAGTGAGATTTCACAAAAGTGGAGTGTAGGGGCAAAATCACCTCCCTCAACCAGCTGGTCACACTTCTTTTGATACAGCCCAACATGCAGTTGGCTTTCTGGGCTGCAAGTAAACACTCTTGTTCAGTTTCTCATCAGCCAGCACATCCACATCTTTCTTGCCAGGGCTGTTTGTGCTTCACACAAAAGTGATGGTAAATGGTAGAAGACACGGAAAAATTTGTGAATGGAGCAAGAACAGGTTATGGTAGCTGTATGTTAGAATGGGCATAAAAAAGAAAGGAAGATGAAAACTATTAATTTGTTTAGAAAAGGTATAGAACTCTACAGTAAAAAAAAAAAGGGAGTTCAGTTAACCATGCGCATTTACGATGACTATAGATTATGCAGTTTGGTAAGGATCATCATTGGTATCAAGGATTAGAAAAAAAAAAAAACTTCAGGGTGTAGATAAATGATTGATAATAAAATCAGCTATTGACAAAAGGGCATTTGGGAATGGTGAAGAAACTTGTTTCAGAATCTGAGCCAAATTAAAATTAACACAAAATTCTAACTTCTGCCTAGTCTATTCTGGAGCATTTCCTTAATGTTGCTTAAGGTAGGCTGGGGAACCATATGAATTGAGAATGACAATCCTAGTACAGTTTTGACCCATTAATATTAGGCCAGTCTAATAGAATACCAACATTTAATGTTCCTGTGTATAAGAGTGAACTAATTTTACGTACAGAGAATATTGTGTCTTGTTGAATGGGAGAAGTGAATCATTAAAGCTTTTTAAGCCTCCCGAGCCATGTCAGTTCACAAAGGAAGCAGGTTTTTACAGTCTTAAAGTAGGTAAGACAGCCCATTTTCTCTTTAAGAAATATTCTAAGAAGGATTTATAGGGTCTCCTTTTGAGGGTAAAATTAAAAACATGTTTAAGTAACCAGAAATAAATAGCTAGCTAATTCTTGGCTGTATACATAGGAGTACCTGCAAATATGACAGTAATAAAATTTATAGAACAAATGAACTACCAAATGATGTAATAGCAATTTTAGTCATGTCCTGAATTAATCCTACTTATCTATAGTATTTCACATGAATTCTACTTGCAACGGTGTTGTACCTGTTAGGCAGTTTCATAAAGGTACTATGTTTTTTATATAACATTTTGTCCCTTTAGAAATTATCATGACGCATGTCAGGAGCTTTCACACTGAAAAAAATATGTCACATTAGCTTCCAAGTTTCTGATTGTCTAAATAACACAGTAACTCAACATACAGCTGTCTGGCATTTTGACAGTACAATAACCCATAATTCTTTCTGCCACTCAACACTTCAAGGTTAGCATTTTGTAGTTTGCTCTCAAGGAGTATTCATTTAAATTTTCAAGAGGCAAAGATGAATGCTGTCTTATACTGCTGTTCTGAATTATTTTTTATTTTCTTTTCAACTGTATTCTATTTTTTTAATCATATATGTGTGTACTTTATTTTTAACCTGCAACTTTCCTGGAGGTAAGATGTTCATCTACATTTCCGTTTTTCAGAATATTGGAGGCAGTAAGCCTCCTGTAGCTGGAGTTTATCATGCAATATTAGAAACATCACCTCCCTTCATAGATTGCAGGGCACCACAGACTTGCTTAGTTATTGACCAATTTCTTACCAGGAATATGTGGAGTGGATCAGTGGCCTTAGGAAAAGTTGCTTTCAATTCCAAACTTAAGTCTTGAGATTTTTGAGGCAAATGGAGATTTTGAAGTTCTTGAGATGTTTGAACAAAGTGTGTGGATTTTTTTTTTTAATTTGGTGGTGTTTAAACTTGTTTGAACTGGCTTGTAAATCAAATACTTAATGTTAAGCAAATTATTCAGTCTTACAAGCTCTCAGATACAGAGACTGACTTCACTTGAGGTTTGAAAAGTTCAGACTCCTCAGTGACAGAAAATTTCTGTTGAGAAAATGGAGATAAGTAAGTAATGAGAGGTCTGCATTAGAAATGTTCATATTCTAGATTTTGATGCAGATAATATTTTAAATTTTTGATGCAAGTTATTCCTTAGAGGAGTGTTCTGGCTTGTGTATATGCATATCAGTATAGATGTCCAAACACCTTCTACCATGTTTGGCTGAACTTTTTGGTAAAGAAAACACAGAGAGATAAGACATGCTGAACTTGCATCTTTTTTGGAACAAGCTACCTGGGCAAACTTTAGAAGCACCTACTTGTTTGTATACAGACTCATGGTTCAGTGAAGACATTCAGGCATAAGGCCAAACATTGTGTTATTTTTTGCAGAGATCAACGTGTTAAAACTTGACCTAAACATGTCAAACCCCCAGAAACAGTAATCTTGTTGAAACTAATTTTCTGGCTATTTTAAAGTTAGGCGTACAAACCACCCCAGATATATTTAAGGTCACAATGATTACTTTATTGAAGAACATTCAGCTTTTGTTAGAAAATAAATGGGTTTTGTATATTGGAAGTGAATGAGATAAAATACATTTATAACATGATTTAGACTACAGGGAAAACATGTTTTTTGTTACTGAAACCCTCCCCCAACCTTTCCATGCATTGCCCCTCAAATATTCTCCCCCCACATATATTATTAGCATGTGTGTACATGTATGGAGTATAAATATGTTCTAGAAATGCACAAGAAAATAATGGATTTTGTTACTTTTCTGTATTGTGATTACTTTTCATATGATTCTGAGAGGAACTTAATTCAGTCTCTTAAGTCTTGGGAAAACAGGGTAGCTTTTGAGTTCTCTAGAAGAGCAATTTGACCTGCTTTGACCAAAAGAATTGTCAGCATCATGTCTGAAAAAAATGGGGTGAAATTAAGAACTGCTTTAAATTCACTGTCGAAAAATAAAACAGCCTCTATATTACTGCTAAGTTCCTCCCAAAGACACTTAAAATTTTACATTATTGCTCCTTTCTTCTCTTGTGCTATATTTTCATTTCATTGCTTGAGCTGAGTGAGAAAAGAGAAGATATGCACTTAAAAGACTATAGTTCTTAACTGAAAAAAAAAAAAAAAAAGGAAAAATAATAACAATAAAAAAAAGCTAAAAACCAAGAAAAAAAAATACAGCCCCTTGCCAAAAATAATAAAACCAAAACAAGAAAAAAAAACTGAACAAGGAAAAAAATCCAGCCAAAACCACAAAAAAACACAGAAGAAACAAGCAACCAACCATAAAAAAACACCAACCCACAAACAAAGCAAAGTCCTAGACACATAATGGTTGTTGTAAGGGAAGGCATCAGGGGGTTCATGTTAATTCCTTGCTAAAGTGCAGTGCTATAATTTTATGTTTTGAGAAGTTATATCTGTGGCTGCTGCTTTCTTCAAAGCATAAGCCCCAGTGGACAGTATGAAACATAGCTTAATGGAGCTTTTGTGTTCCCCTTCCTTGTCCACCTTTGCTCAGTCTTTATTTCTTTCTGTCTCTTACTTGCTAAGTTCTTTTGTTGTCATTTTCATGAGTTTTGATTGCTCTTTCTGGACAGGCTTCCTTTCCAGCTACATCTCTTCTTTATCTTCTGAGGAACATCTTTTCTGCTTCAGGGTTTTGTGTTCTTTGACAAATACTTTTTAATGACAGAGAAGGTGCTGGACCTCAAGATTATGTAAGTGTCTGTGACATGCATGCAGCTATAATCGTGTGATGAATGCTAAGCTGGATATTAGCATGTTTTTCAAAGGGGAGTAGAAATATTGCCTTACAATTAAAACATGCTCGTAATCAGGGCTTTGTTGATCACAGGGCTGCGGAAAAAAGCATGTAAATCTTGACTTGAGAGTCTTCTCCTGGCAGATGCATCTGGTCAATGTGTGAAGCCGCTGAGCTTGTCTGAATTCTGACATAAATGGCCTGAGAGAGTGGCTCTAGCTGTTCATTGAGTGCCATAAGGTACAGGTGGGAGGGTGGCTCAAGAGGTATCATGAGTCTTTTTAGATGCCTTTTGCGCCTTTCTTACAAGATTTCTATTTTTCTATATCTGGAAGACATCATGTGGTTTACGTGTGCTTGTTTTACTTTTTTTTTTTTATTTTATTTTTATTTTTTTCAATTGGTAGTGTTTTAGAAAACCTCCTCCTATTTTTGACACTCTCATAAAACACTTTTACCTTCTGTGTGACCCCTTTAAAATTTTGCATAGAAACAATCTTGCATAGAAAATAATTGTTGACAAGTACAGTATTGAGAATGGGAGAAGAGCAAGTGCATCTTTTGTTTACTGCTGGGATTGTAGCTTGCAAATCTACAGGAATACTTTTGTTTAAAATTTTTGTTCAGAATAATAATTGCATATTCCGAAGGGTGCAACTGATGCATTTATTCAGATCAACTGGCAAAACCTCCTATCCCATCAATGTGTCATTGCCATTTTGTTTTCCAATACTTTTCTGATGTTTAAAAAACCTTTACCTACTATCCTTATACTGAGCCTATACATTAGTTAACTCTGTGAACCTGTCACATCATGTCTTAGAAAACTGATTATGAAAGCTATGACTTAGTATTTTGTGATGCACTAGGCTACCAAAAACAGGCTTTGAGAGATACTATAAGGAAGACAAAAATTAAACTCTCACATTGGAGACTGTGGATTTTAAAACATATATAATTATACATTTCTTGGATGTCTTTTGACTGATTAAAAATAAAAATAAGATTGGAACAAAGCAAGCTTTTAAGTGTTTGCCTGCAGTTCCTCTTCTCCAAGTAATTGAATACAGGATTTCTTCTCTAACCTTGTTCCAGTGAGAGTATGCACTGCTTAGGTATTCATTTCAGTGGCATTGACAATACTGACAATATAATTGACCTAAAAAGTTCTGGATTTCCTGTTAATGCACTTTAGAAATGTACATCAACTACAAAAAAATCATTTCTATCTACATTTCACTTGATTTCCATTTTCAAGAAAGGAGGTTTCATCATTATTATTCTATTTGAATAGCACTGATATCTTGAGAGATGGAAGGAGACTTCTATTGTATGCAGGAGTACTTTATTTCGATATTTTCTTTGTCTGATTATACATGATAAACACACATTAGTGACATTCCGTGCATGTTTTGAAGATAAATGGGATATCTCTTTAAACCATTCCTGACACTTCCTAACCTGTGGGCTTAATGGCATATTCTTCCTTTGATTCAATAATTTGTCTGTCAAAAAAGCTGTGCTGACATTCTCGTTGTTGTGGGACTGAAATGGAAAGAAATCTCTTATCTTTAAGATAATTTTTGAAAAATCGAGGTGAACATTTTAGGATAAAAATGTTTTAAAAATGATTTCAGTTGGAAAAAAGTTGTAAGTGTTGACATTATACCAACTGCTAGATGGCAGGTGATAAAAGGAAGAATGTTATCTAAAACTGTAAGTCCCCTTGAATTAATTAGGGAATGTGTGAAATCTTAGCAATGAAGACAGTTTCTACTACTATGCCTTGCATAAGTATTAGTTCTGTCATATAGCTAGTAACTTTTAAAATAATGGACTAAAGAGGTAGCTAAAATAATCTGGTTTGCCACGCCTGACTCTCCTCTGTGTAAAACAAATATTAATATATTCATGCACACACGACCAGATACTTGTGTTTGCATATTGTCTGTATATGTATTGATACCTATGTGAATATACTGGTACACAGTCTATCCAAAATAATCTACTTGGAACTATTTTATTCACAGAACTGATGTAGAGAGGATTAGTTCAGACAGGCTATGCAGAACCCTTTCATTTTTCTTGTCACAGTCCTTTCTAAGGTACTGGTATAATGTGAAAAATAAAGGGCATAAGCTCTGCATGAAACAAAATCTAATACCCTTACTCTCTGTTTTTAATCTGGTCAAGTATCACAGAACAATATCAGAGGCTAAGGGTTCAAACTATGTTACATACTTTTGGAAGCCACTTTCATGCTTTGAAAGTTCTCACTTGAACCTTGTGAGCCAGCTCTGAGTTGTGTTTAGGGACTTGACAGATGTAGCAATTCTAGTAGTTTTACACTAAAAATATTATGCTTTCATGAGATGTAGTGTAGGCAATAGGCTTCACAAGAGAAGTAACTAATTCTGAGTATTTTTTTAAACATTCGGGTATCTCTTCATTGTTTTTCAGTTTTGCTGGTGAACACTTCTCAGAGAAGCACTTTTTCCAGAGCTGAGGATTCCTCAGAGCTCCTGTCAAATGTGCATCTAGCTGTGTGGCTCACTATTAAGGATTGTTCTCGCACAGGATGTCCGCCTTAATTTGTCTTTCCCAATGATTAGTCTGTCCTGTTTACATTATAATTGTGAAAGGCTGACCTGGTGACTGTAGCCTATGAGTTATAGGTTCAGAATGCTTTTAAGGGCTGATGAGCTACAGTGTGTTTTGAGGTGCTTGTCACCATGGTAGGGCTCAGAAAACTCAGGTGGTATAAATATATCAGCCAACTGGCAGACCTACTAGCACAATAGGTGAAGTTGATAGGGAAGGAGCAAATCTGGTGCAGACCTGTTATGAATTATGACGGAGACTAACAGAATTAGCTGGAATTCTCTTTTCCAGGATTTGTAACGAGTAGTCAGATTCTTACCTAACTATGCTCAAAGGCAAAGAGAAAATTGTTTTAACAGCAGACATGATGAGACTCCCTCCCTCAAATAATTCTTACCCTCTGAAAAATACCCACAACCGAAACTGGAAAACACAAACCTAAAAAAGATGCAAGGGCTGTTTTGATCTAAAGGAAACCAGGGAGTTAGAGATGATAACACTAAAATTATCTTTATTTATACACTCAGAGTTTGAAACTTGTTTACCCTGTAGCTGCCACTGTTGTAAATTCTAGTTACAGTGCTTTCTAGATCACCTTTGCCATCTATTGTAGGGGAGCCCCTTTGACAAATCTCTGTAGAAAGTTATTATGTCTTCCCATGTTCATGTGGTTGAACAGCAGATCTTGAGATGCTTTAGCTATTTTAGAGTCTAATAAAATAATTTACAGCTGTGTTTAGAAATCACGAAATGTGTATTGCCAGCTTGATACTTTATTAAACTTTATGAAAATGTCTGTCTCTTAACTCTAGTAGCATTGTTCTTGAGGGTAAAGTTATCAGGTGTGCTGGCATGCTCTCTGCTTTTGTACTATGTGATATATTTAAAATAGAAGGATATTTCCAAGAAAGATGTTTGCAGATATCTTACTTTTACAAGGAAAAGATGGGTTTTCCTAGTAGCAGCAGCAAAGAATCTAAAACCTGTGGTCATATGAGATTTCACTGGCTTATTCTGAAGTTATTCATAGACTTTTGAGAAAGCACAGTGTCATATTTACATATGCTGTGACTTATCTTTCACAGGTCTTTTTCATCCAGATGGAATGAAGTCTAAGGTTTGAGTATTTGAGAAAGAGTGTTACAGATGTGATACCTGGGGGAAAGGTAGTAGCTTGCCTTTTTGACAGGGATGAAACTTGTGCACAAGCTGAAAAATCTAATTCAGTGTGCTATTGGCATTAATAAGCAACTGTTCACATTTCCAAGGTTAATCCTTAAACCTGGACTTCACAGTTAAGCAGCAAAATTTGCTAGTAGATTGATATTTGGTTGAGATTTTTTTTAAATAATAGTAGCTAAGGTTAAGCTCAATGTAAATGTTATTGTAAGTTTATCTATATTTAAGCTTTTCAGTCTGAACCAGAACTGATGGTGTTTAGTTACCATCAAAATAAAATAATACCAGATTGTATATTAATGTCCTCTTGAATGAAACAAAAGCTGTTGGTCTGATTGCATATTAAACCTTAAGCTATTATTACATCAGTGTTAACAGAGTCCACTGATGTGAAATGGCCTGTGTAGGGCTAACTGATCTGTCTTTGCACTAACTAACTGGTGAAATATTCAAATAAAATGATCACTTATGGGTACTTCAAAGAAGGGGTGGGGGAAAGGAGGAGGAGGGGTGCTTCACACAATAAACAAAGCAAAAACACTCAATTCTTTTCTAAGACTTATAAATATTTAATAGTCATCTCTCTGTGGCCAATCTAGAAAAAGAAAACTAACTAGACTGTTCTAAAGGCCAAAACCTGAATCTTGTTTCAATTGGTTCAAAGTATGATTTAGGTAATATAGCTTTTCCTTGGACGTAAAGGGAATATTTTCCTGAGGTAGAGTGCAAATATTTCAAAATGTAGGTATGATAACTCTAACCAAATTTGGAATTTTGGTGTGGCAAATAATGCTTCCTATTTTTTGATACTTGAAAAGTACTTTTAGCCTGGTCACTTCCATTTTGACTGAAGGTGTAAATCAGCTGCTGATAATGTACAAAATATTCTTTCCCTCTATATAAATTAAAAAGAAAAAGTGTAAAATGGCATGATCTATAACTTTAGCAAGTTTTTAAGAACTGCCTTTATTCTCCCCATCCTTTCCCCTAGGTCATATCACTGAAGGCACCTTCTTCAAGTGTCCCCTTAGATGAACCTCTTGCATCTCACACTAGCCAATTTCGACAGTCTAAATGCTCAAATTGAGCCATTTTGTTCTCTGTAAAATAAACCCAGGCCCATTATGCATGATTTTTTATTCACACAATCCCTCCCCTTCTCTTCATTTTGTCTCTCCTCTCCTTACTACAGCTCTGTGAATGTAGAGTGGCGACATTGTGAGGACCAGTGTTTTCACTCCAGGCATGTCAACTTCAATCTGCTGCGATTTGGTGTGAAATCTGTGCCATGGTGTGGGGCAGAAAGGTCAACCCCCCCATAATTGATGTTGCTTATTCATCTGCTTCCCGTGTATTTTTCTCTCCACACACTGGCCTTTGTTTGGATAAATTGTTTGAAGATTTACTGTAGTTTTTAAAGCCTGAGAAGCGGCTCCTGCTGTACAACTTCAATGTCCCTGCTAGGCAGGAGGCTCAGCTAGGATGACACATAATGACATTTAGACAGAAAGATCCTTAACTCCCAAGACAAAATGTAGAGGACATCTTCTGGCATAACAATTAGGGCAATTTTCAGACTAATTTACTATGGAATTGCTTTGTACAGTCCCTTGTACACTGATATTTATTATGTTAATTGCTATTAAAACCTGAAATATTATTTTAAAAAAATCATAGACTTCAGCAAGTCAGTGTATTTCTGGAGAGCATGAGAAGGCAGGGACAGAGAGGAAAGAGAAACTGCTAGTGAATGTGATGATTTAAATTCCATATAGGTACTCTTCAGATTATTAAGGAAAACCCTCAGTGATCTGAAATCTGAATATGGTTATTTATTATATTTTGTATCATCAACCTTTGTTCTGCTTATATGAGCAACTGACATCATTTCAGGAAGGGAGGAAAAAAGTGCTTTTATTTACTTGGAGGGGCTTAATAATGATTTGAAAATAAGTTT
Organism: Forpus xanthops; assembly: GCA_032466535.1. Classification (NCBI taxonomy): domain Eukaryota; kingdom Metazoa; phylum Chordata; class Aves; order Psittaciformes; family Psittacidae; genus Forpus; species Forpus xanthops. Next base: position 17,373 of record JASSUY010023103.1, read on the forward strand.
TAGCAAATGTAGTAATACTAAAATTCCTTGCATTTTCAGTTTTGCAGGGACCATGCATGTAAATATTTGAGCCCTGTGGTAGTAAATACAAGGACATAAACCTACAAACTTTAAAGAATGTCTGTGTCCTTGTGGCTGTATTCCTGAAAGGGTATATAATTTATTGACGGAAATCCTTGAAAACACAAGAAATGCTTCTTTAGTAAAGAAAAGAAGGAAGAAGCTTTATCACCTAGTAATCCTGCCTGTAGATTGGATAAAATAGTTTGAAATCATTGTTTTGATTCCCATTGACTGAGGCTAAAGTAGCATTATTGGTTAAGCTGTTAAATCTGCTGTGTTTTAAACTCCTTTTTTTTTTTTTTCTGATGCACCCTTGTTTTGATTGACCTTGAAATGCATTATTTCATCAGTTTCTATTTCTTGGGAGAAAATCTTTATTGCATCAGATCATTTGATGCTATTTTAAGCCCTGAATAAGTATGTGTTACTACTGTTTTTCTAACGTTTTTGAGGATAATATGAAATTACAATCCATAAGTATTTCTCTTGTGATCTACTAGGTGGTGTTGGCTCCTCTTAGTGATTCACTAAGAAGACTCTACCTGCAACTAGTTACAGAGTCTACCTTATGTGTGGCACTGTGGGTACTTCTTTGGTTTAGTTATGGAATGCAAATAAACTGCATCTGGAAAAACACCTAACGTTCTTAAGGTGGCCAATATGGGCAATGCTGAGATGTTTAAATTCTGAAAAAAATCATTACCTTGATCAAGAATAATGGATTAAAGAAAATCCTTTAAGAATTGAAAGTAATTGATAGTGAAATTCTAATAACTGAAGTGCTATAGAATGACTATTATTTAGGATGTAAGGCAGGTTTATGATAGTGCATGCACCTAAAAGCAAAGCTGTCATGGAATCATACTGATTTCATCCTGAGTGTAATTGTATTCATAGACTGAAAATCATACTAGCTGATTTTACAAGCTCAGATATAGTTACTGCAATTTTTTTTGTATGAATATCTTGCTTTTGCAATATCTTATTATATGTTTGTCATAGTGAGTTTATGTGAAATGAGTATGCAAAGATTCTTATTATAGAATTTGTACATATCTCAGTGGTAGCTGCAGCATTTGTTTTTATGGATGTGGCATTTCTGTACATTCTTATTATTCAGGTTTTGTTTGTGCTCATTCTTTAAATTAAAAATGCCTGCCATAGACTGAAATCTTCTAAAAAATTCCACATGTCATCTGTCATTTTTAAAACCACCAGTATGCATCAATAGTTGAAATTTCACTTCCTTTTTATTCCTTCTAAATAATACACCCACAGTCTTGGATATATGTGAAAACGTATTTAGAACAACAGTAAATCTGAGATAAAAGCATCAGTAGGAAAACAATGAAATATTTCACACAACTCCACCCAGTCTGTTAAACAGTCTGACCATTAAAGTATGGGTGCAAAGAATCTATAGCATTGGGAAAAAAAGCAACACATACCTAATTTATTTTTACGTATGTTCCATTTTGAATTGGGGAGGGAATATCCTATTTTGGATATCGCAAACAAAAATTAAATGAAATGCTTAGCAGAAATTACCCTTCTTTTAGCTTCTTAGCTACTTTAATCTGGGCTGTTCTTATCCCTTTTAATAGTTTTAATTTATTCACATTGTTCTTCCTGCCAAACTTGGAATACAACCTTGCAGCATAAGGCTAATTTCCTCTCTTTTTTTCGTTTAGAAGCATTTGGAAAGCCTAAAAATGCAGTTTCTCTTTGCAGGGTAGTCTGCCTTTCCTGTCAGGTGAAGAAGCAGTATTTGAATTTACTTAAATTTCTTTCTAGTGAAATGGCAGATATAATGCAGGGCCAACGGCTTCTTGTACACTTTTGGAGGGGCATTATAATGGTTTTAAGCAATCTGATGGCCTGGCTGGATGTTTTGCCAGGGCTCTGTTCACTTGAAACTTTTAAATGTTCTGGAGCAGGCTAGATTAACTAGAAAATTAGAAATATAAAGAATGTTAAAATCTGGGTGACTGGGTTTCTCATGAGCAGTCTTGCCAAAAACCTGTACAGCTCCAGGACAAAAAAGCACATATTTTCTTCGGTGCTTTTTTTGCTATATAGTTTTACCTGCCTTTTACAAATCTTGTATATGAGGAACAAACAGAACTTTTTTCTCAGGCAGTTTATACCTGACATTTGTGGAAAAGAAAGATTCTACGTTAATGTGGCATGAAAATTTGAATTTTGGAGAAAGATTTTTTAGTGATAGAAGGAATATGTTAAACAGATTATTTAATTATTTAAACACGTTTTGTCCATTGTATGTAAATATAAGGGACTACAAAATTGCCCTGTAGTCAGAACACACAGTAAATATGGAGACTCAATGTATTCCTAAATTGTGAATTTTCAAGACTGTCTACATAATAAATATGCTTTATGGTATAATTTTTTATGCCTCTGTAATGCTAGTCCAAACTTTGTCTACTGTTGTAGACTTTGTAATTCTTATCCATTTTACAAGAGCTAGATCAATTCATATTGAGATGGCTTGTTACCTCACATACATTTGAGGCCAACTTGTATTATTACTAGTAGCAAGACAGATACATCACACTTTCTTTGGGAGTAGGATTAGTCATATTTGTTTAAATGAAGTGTGAATTCAGCACTGGTGAAAAGTGCCAGACTGACAGCTCTTGAGGATGATCTCCTGGATCTCTATGGAACAGAGAACAGAATTGCTTTGCTTTACTGGTATATCTCAGCCCTGACCTTGGACACGTTACTGCTAATAATTGGGCAAGTTTAGTCTCCAAATTGATTTGGAACCTGTCTTTTGGTTTTAATCTGTTGGCAAACTGCCACCAGCCTGCTTGAAATGAGCCTCCTCAGTGGCAGCTGGACCAATACTACAAAAAATATGTTTGGTTTGTCTATCAAACAGTCTTCAGTAAGAATTTTAGGGCAGTTTAGCTTGCTGCAGTTCTGCTTCCTGCCTTCCCTTCCAGCTCAATTTTAACTGGATCATATCCCTGAACTGCTTAACCATGGGATTGCATGAGAGTCAGTGTGTAGCTGAAGGGAGGAGGAGGTGAGGTCAAACAGTATAATCAAAGAATAGGAATATAAGAATACAGTAGTCCAGATTCAGATAGGATTAATTATTATGAAACTACAATGTTGCAAATTAGTGGTCTGAGCTTTGATTAAACTAATAATTTGGGGTGGAAAATCCTAGCATTGAAGTTCTATTATGGCCAAAGGCAGCCAGCTCAGCTGTGTCATTCTAAAATGAGTTAAAATAACATATATGCAAACAAAGCCTGACAGATTACTGCAGAAAAATTTATTTCTTCCATCTTTTTCATTTTGCACTGAAACACATACCATACTGAATTATGAAAAAGATCCTTTATTTTATGTGTGTGAAGTGGTTATATTGACTGTATTGCATTAATCTTGTAGTCCTGTTACGTTTTCAAAAGGTTGAGTTCATCTTTGTTGCTTGTTGGCTTTTTTTCCCTTTTTGTATTTTTTTTTTCGCTTTTAAAAATCTCACCCTGAATGAATTTTGTAAATATTCAGTCTTGACTTCAGCTTGCATTGCGGTGTCATCAATTATGACAGACTGCTGCTTCTTCCCTCCACTCTTCATCTTTTCCCTGTCAAAATGCACCCTTTGGCAGAATATTTTTCAAGGGCTAAATGTGAGTCTAAGGGAGTCACTGTCAAGGTATTTTTCATAATTTCAAAAATATTTTTCTCTTCCTCTTGTTTATAATTACCTCTTGGAAACTTCAATTGAAATGTTTCTTTACTGGTTTTTCATCACATGCACACTGTACTGATATGTTAGGGCATTAATGGTTAATTAAAGGTTATTAATGTATTTTTACCCTTTGAGGTTGGGGGAGAAGAAGGGAAAAGACTTATGGCAGAGTATATATCATGTATTCCCCTTCATCTCCCCACCTCAATAAATACTAAAGACTTTATATAAGTACCAAAAACTGGTTTGAGATCCCTTTTCTGGGAGGGCTTTTCCTTCCTTCCTTCCTATATGTTAAAAGGCCATCTGCTTGTGGTCCTTGCATCCCATAGTAGATGAATAATGAAACCCTAAGGCAACAGCAACTGTTTGCAGTCTGGAAAGAGCCGCAACTGAACACTGAGGGAAGATAGGGACTTTGCCCCTTTTCTCTGCTAGTCTGATAACTGGGGACTAGTTTAGATCCCAAAGTATCTAAAGAGCTTATAAAGTAGCCAAGCAAATTTTGCTCACCAAGAAGCCTATCAGATACTTTCATTTTATTTTTAGATCTCCTTAGTAATTATTGAGATAGCTTAATTTACAGGGTCTCTGAAGCATTAAACACCACGCATTTTCTTTTGATACAATATGTGTGTTAACTTTGCCTACTGTGCTGCCAGCATGTAATTTTATTGTGAGCTTCATGATTATGGATTTTTTTTCCCCCTAAGGTTAATCTCTAATTTTTGTTCATGAGACAGTTTTTGCTGTTAATCAAAAATGATGAACATGAAATCAGCTTGAATTTGCAAAACCAAGAATAAGCAAGAAATGCTCAAATGAAGGAAGTGATACACTAATTTGGGAACTTAAAATTTTTGAAGCCAGTCTAATTGCTTGGACATGGGGTGATACTTCATCTCTATCTGTGAGAGAGAACTTTACTTTTAAAGTGAAAGAGTTTTGCCACAGATTTTACACCTCAGGCATCCCCTTTCCATATAACCCTCTCCTTTGCAGCTGCCCTTTCCCTGAAATAGGTTTGGGGGTTTGCTTGTTTATGTGTTTCATTTTTAATACAATCTCTTTCTTCATAGAGTTCTGATATCATAAGGTGGAAAACTTGAAGAATTTCGAAAGAGTTGATTTTGCCTTAAAATCACAGGCTATTATAGTAATAGGTGAGAATATGTCAGATCACTTCTCTCAGATCACATTAATATTGCCTTGTCTTTAATAACATAAAATGCTGATCTGGGATATAGGTAGATGCATACATACATACTCATTAACCTGTTTTTCATTAGATTATATTTTCCTCCATGCTGTAGTCCAAATTCCAATTTCTTATAAATTTCAAAATTTCAGAATCATAATCGAAGAATTTAACATTTGGTGAACATGAAGACCTGTACCTGGTATATGTTATTTTGAGTGTAGAAATAGCTGTGCTGCTTCAGGCTGCTGTGATGAAGAAGACAGTGTAAATAGTTTTTGCACGGCTTACATAGCTGCCCAGGTTTGATTGAGAGTTCCATGTGATCCATTTTGCTTGTGTGTGCTAAGAGCTGAGGTATAGTAATAATTCATGTTAGTTTTGCAGGGATTGCCCAACAGTTGTGACAATGCACTCGGATGGTGAGGAGACTAGAACCATTAGGTGATTCACAGAGTAGTTTTGATTTTGCTTTCTTCATTTAGCATTTTGAATCTATAACAAACTATTGGAAAACCTCATGTTTCTGAAAAACTTTTTTCAACATTTCCATGTCTGAAAGGATAATCCAGTTACCTGCTGTCGGGACAGTTGGTTATTTTGCATGCGTAGAGGAGGAGTATGGCCTGCTGGTTATAATGGTGAACTACTAGGATACAAAAAATATTAATTCCTGATCCTGCCATATATTTTTCCATATGACCTCGGGCAAGATATGTCAGATAAAGCTTACTTTACAGGGACATAATATGGCTGGATTGGTGAGATTGTAGTGCTTTTAGATCCTTTTGAGGAAAGTTACACATAAAGAAATTACTGCCATAGTAGAATAGTTGTGAAAGTAATGTGGAAGAGCTGGCATGATTAGGAGACAATTTATCGGCTTTCAGGTTATTTAAAAACTTTTCTGACATAGTGCAGGTTAGAAAAGTTGATGCACTGTCAGTTTGTTTCTGTCCTTGATATGCACATGCAGCTTCCATTAGTGCCAGCAGGAGCCCTGTACTTGCACCGGGAGAGGAGAATAGACCCCTGTGCATGTAATGATTGGTTAGATAGCCTCTTGTGGCTCTGTGTATGATTTCTGATCTGTCGTGCCAGAGGTACTACAGGACAACAGAGAGCTACTGTCATTTTCCGTAGGAAGGGAGGACTTTAAGAGCTTGAGAACTGTCCACTTTTTTGAATAGCACTTTTGCTGCAGGAAGTGTGATTTATTTTTATCACAGCAGACATAAAGCTTCCAGGTTTTCATAAAGAAAAATGATCCATTTAGTGCCCATGTCGATTGAACGATCATTTGAAAACCTGTAAATTTAAGCCGCAGCCCTTTCTCAATGCAAAGTGGTGTTCCTTTTTGCTACAGCTTTTATTTTTTTTCTTTAATCTTGGACTTTCATTAGTACTTTAGACATACTGTAAAACAGTGTTTTCATCTTGGTAATTATTTTTCCAGCTGTCAGTTTGCCTATAGCAGGACACATTATTTAATTACAGTAACAAAAACTTTTTCAGACAAGACTTTCTGAGCTTTCAGAATCTTTCAAGGCAGTACTTCCTAAAGTTTCTTTTCTTTTAATTTTTTTTTTTTTTTGTAAGTAGCAAATGTGAATCGGTCATTAAAACATGGGAAGAAAGAGGAAAGGGTGGGAGAAGTAGGGGAAAAGAAATTGTTTGCATTTTGCCTAATACACAAACACACAAAAAGAAAACAAAGCAAGAGCTATCATTAGTCCTACAACTTGTCAGTTTGATTAGTGAATGGTTACCTCTCTCTCTTCTGAGAAAACACTACATCTTTAAATGATGTCCATTCTTAAATCTAGAAACCCTTCATTGTGTCTGTTAGTGCATAATTGGACTGTCTTTTAATACAAGCAGAGGCACTTGTTTCTGAATATAAACCGTGCACCTCAACAGGTCAGGAAGATAGCAAAAACCTGTTGTTTGGCTTTGTCTTCAGGAATAATGGAGTCACTAATCTACTTGATCTCTGAGAGTCAGATAAAGAAGAAAGTGAACGATGCATATATTTCAAAGATAGAAGACACTTGTAAAAGCAATTTCTTTGGAGAGAAAAAGTAGGGCAAAGGCTGTTGGAAACCTTTTAATTAGTACTAATTACCTCAGCAGAAAACGTTGGAGGCTTGAAAGGATTTGTGTCAGCAAGTGAAAGATCAAAGATTGTGGTGCTTGCATTTTAATCTGTTGGCTGTAAAAACGCATAAGGGGGTGGTAATGGGGCCCATGAGAATGACAACCCAGGTGGTTGAGGCCTTAATCCCTTCTTTACTGCTAGTGCCTGAGGCCTAGTTCCAATTACATAATAAAATGATTTAATTTTTGCTTTAATTTTAACAAAAAATTAAGTTTATTTTAGCCTTCGGTAAGGAAGAGACAAGGTTTCCAGACAAAATCCTCTCATTTATTTATTTCAGTGTTTTAAGTCAAAGCCTTTTTTTAGCCATTTTTTTCCTAAGTGGCTGAACTTGCTCTATAGAAGGCCATGGGAGAGCAAAGGTGCTTTGATGTGGTCTCTGGAAATGGGGAGGGGCTGGCAGTGGGTGACTGTGGTAGCACTTGGAAATCCGGTAATGCCATAAGTGAGCTTTCTTTCTTTTATTCATTTGTTTGGGTTTGTTTTGTTTTGTTTTTGTTTGCTTTAACAAACTGCCTATTGCGTCAATAAGGAGTAGTTCATAGACATGCTTGCTGTAATACTTCATTTCTCTGTTTTCTTTCAAAACACTCTGGGTGAGTTTACATGATCATGTGTGAGGTAAATTACATCTTTATTTTTGTGGCTTGAGCAGTTTATATGCCTCTCAGAAATCTAATTGTCATCAGATTCCTCTATGGACAAAAGAGTGAGCATATGGCTTAGCCTGAAGATAAGATGATGGATGTAGACTCCAAATTGATATATTTATGTTCAGGAATCTCCAGCACTTCCACATAGCCAGATCCAGCCATTGTGTCAAAGGGGCGGTTGATGCATCTCGAAGTAGCGTTGGGTTTATAAGTCAGCTCATGCACTCAGGTGTTGTATATACTCAGTGAAGTGGTAAAGCTTGAGTCTTTTATTAATTTGACTTGTACAAAAAGTTATTTACACTCTGAAAATTCAAGCATGGTAAGTTGCAGCTAGCTGTGGTTTTATTTTTATAGGCAATTGAACTAAAAATCTGCAGGCAGTGACAAATAATCAGTCCTCTGTTAGGTTACACCTATGTATTTCTTATTCAGCAACTATTCAGCAACTAAAGCTCAAAGTAAACTCAATAAAGTACATACTTTATTGAGTTTTATATTGCATTTTTACATTTGAATTATGTTCAATGTGTATATGACTTTGATAATTTTTTGACAGTGTATATAATAACACATTCTCAGCTACTAGCCTATTCTGCTGTAATTCAAGTTTAACCCTCAGGTTCTTATGGTGTTTGATTTTATTCTGATGTGATGGAAGGCAGTGACAATTTTTAAATAATATCGTTTTGAATGGAGTCTTTTGGTCCTCAGTAGGCATTGTATATATCAGCATTACAATAAAACATAAAAAAAAAAAAAAATAATCCCTGCTGTCAAAGTGCAGTGTTACTTTCCTTTTGCTTGCCTTTTCCTAATCTGTGGAATATCGTCTTTAAATTCGCCGGGAGAAGCTTGTACTAAATCTCTTTCTTAGGCATGGAATAACAACTAAAGTGAGACCTAAGTGTTTTTACAGGACAGTATAGGGGAATAACACTAGTTTGTTCTTTTGGGGTGTCTTTCTCCTGTCAGAGCCCTCCATCATGTGTCATGGTGGGTGACTATCCCAGTGAAGCTGCTCAGGAGCACTGAAGGTGCTACAGTGTTATCTATTGCTTCAGGATATGTTAGGGATGTGTGATCCTAGGACTTTTGTATGGCTCTCTGGTGTGAAGACCATTTGAATAGATATGGACACAGTGAGCAACTAAGATTGTATTGATACAGATTTTGGTAACTGTGCATCATTTCCTCATCTGTAGCCTATCAAACCTACAGTTGTGTTATCTTTTGAAGCTGAGATTTATGCCAAACCATACTTTCCCAGTATTTTAGGCCATCTTATTATTTTTATGGATTGAAGGGGAAACAAATCCAGCAGAAAAAAGTTTGCTGTGTATTCTCTAATCCAAGCTCTTGTAAGATTGCTACCAGCTATCTTTCCCTGCTGGTGTTGTGTATGGCTCAATTTTGTATTTACTTCCTATGTAGAAATAGAGAATACTGACAGGAGGACACAATCCATGATGTTTTGTGGTAGGCATCTTTCTTTTTTTCTTTTTTTTTTTTTTTTTTTTATTATGAATGTTGTTGTCTATCATCTATGTTTCTAAAAGATTTGATCACATTTTGGAGAGTGATAATCTTTGTAATTTCAGAAACTGAAATTAGAGTCTTATTTTTACCAAATGTTTTTCAGTATTAAATACTGTATGCTTCCATTGCAGAGGGAATGTGTTAAAATTACTCATTATTTTGCATAATATGAGCAATGGGAAAAATAAGCAAAATAAACCAAAATGAACATTAAAAAAAAAATTTGTTTTGACCATGCATTTATTATTTACTTATGTAAACGATTTTAATCCATGCTCCACAAATTTAATTGAAATGTGAAAACCCCAACTTGACTAAACAGATTTAATGAACAGATTATTTTAAAACATTATAGAAAATCAAAAGATACAACACGTGCTTATCTCTGAATTTGAACTCATATATATAAACCTTTGCAGGATTGCCATAAGGCACAGCAACACAAAAGAAGCTGTACAAACAATTAGTCCTGAGCAGTTATCATGCAACAGTGTTTGACTAGGTGCAGTGTGTGGTAACAAATCCCAAAAGTCATGGGGTGTTTCCTTGCTTTCTGCTTTTTGCAAGGGTGATTTATAAGTTTACAAGTTCCTTTCCAAACTCCATAGTTGCCCTGACAGTTCTCCAGATGGACTACGTCCAAGTTGGTATAAAACAGTACTCATTCCAACCATACCTTCTGATTCATCTTGAGTTAGGTACAGGACTACTTGTTCTTTTTGTCTTGATTTAGATTTGTAACCTCTCCAGAAGCACCGTACCATGATAATTGGTACTACCTTCCCCTTAAATACCAGGTACGTCTGAAAGCAAAATAAAATTCCGTTTAGTAAGACTTAACAGAAATCTTTTAGTTTTAGGAGTGGAAACTTGGTCTTTGAATATACTTAGCAGGTCACCTTTCCATTTGTTGAATCTGTCTTCTCTAGGATTCCTGGTATTGATTCCAGAAGGTACTGCTTTGAGTCCAGGTGTCTAAGCAATGCATCTTCTCAGTCTGCCATCAGTTCTGATTTAGTGCTGCCAGAAACCAGAAACTTTGGTTATCATGTTTGGAAACTGTTGGAATTTCTCTGTTAAATGTCTACTTGCCCTTTAACACAACTATTTCCTTCATCTCTCTGGAAATGGCAGACTGGCCAGTTACATCCTACTCTAGCTGGATTTACCCTTCTGTATGTGATTCATACCTTCCTGCTAAGTATTAAAGAAAACACATACATGCATTTTGCAAACGATCTCTGGTATTCAGCTAGCTTTCTGGAAAGAGAGAAAACAGGATATAATGTTAACACTGATGACAGACCCAGTAACACAGTTACTTCGTTTAAACAAGCCCCTGGAAAAGTGTTTCCCCCTCTTACAGCTGTTCGCATGTTACAAGCTTCTACTTGCATAATGTAAAATTCACTGGCGATTGCTCAGATATAAGTGAAAGAAAGAGTTGTTTCTTGCTTGTGTATAATTGCATTTTAGAGTAAAGCACATCCATGGGGAAGATGTGCTGTTTAGTTAGTTTAGTTTAAGTAGTCTCCCTGAAAGGATTCTAGTTAGTCTTACTAAGTTCTGTCATGCATAGATCTTGCATGTTTTTATCCTAGGTTTTATAGATCTAATAATCTGTTTACTAGCTTTGGAGTCTTAAATGCTAGTTACAGTAAGGAAATCTGTTTCTGGAATCTGTGAACAAGGTATGTTGCAAGTGCTTGAACATTAAGGATGCTGATGCACAAAATATTTAGGAATAAGATATTAAAAGTTGTACTGTGATTAAAGTAAATATTGAAGGACAACATAGAAACATGAAGTTGTAAAATATTCTTGAACAAAATTTTAAAATACATAACGCATTCAGAAGCTTGTGTGAACACTTTTGTTGGTGTAATTGACAAAACCCTTGTTTCAGTAACCAGAAGCTATGTCATTTTGGAAGTTTACCAGCAGAGGCTTACATGTTGATTCAGTTACTCATATTTGTTTGAGAAAGTGTGCAGTTTAAGTAGATTGTATCAAAATGCATTAATGCAATGAATCTCACTTCAGTACTTTATTAAATCTACTTAAATATGCATTAAAATATTTCAGAGGCATCAAACTGAGCATTTTGAGTGTTTACAAAGAGATGAATGCAGTGGCCATTAAGTTTTAATTGTCTTTAATGTCCTGCTACCATGGCAGTAAAAATAATGTTTTTTTTTTAGAGCAGTATTCTTTATAATGCATTATTTGCTAGGAGTATTCTTAGCCAGCAAATTCATGTAAGTAGGAACATATATATTTTAGTTTTCTGTCATTTTAATACACAAATTATATGCTTCTAATAGTTCGTGTTCTTCCTGTCTGCATTTAACAGCATTTAGAAATCTGTCTTATTATTGTTGAAAGCTGAAAAATCTTTTAGTCATCTTCTTTTTCCCCCTTCTTCTTTTTCCCCCTTCTCAACAAATTTCATAACAAAATTAAAAATTTGAAATGAATCTACTTGATCTTATTTTACTGTGCAGTCCTAAAGTATTCTGATGAGCCTGGATAAGCTGATGTGGCTTTTAGGGAGAAAAGCATCAAATATAGGCAGACAGCTCCTGTGTCTGCTAACAAAGACAGAGGAGGTCAAAACTATCCCAACAAGTCTGAGCGGGTCAGTCAGACGCAAATGTTGGAAATAAAATTTGGTGAGGAGGGGTGTAAGGGGCCTGGGTCAAGTCCTGTTCAAAAAGTCAGCTTTGTCAAAATCTTCAGTCACATTCTTACCTACAGGCAACCTCTGCTGATCCCAACTCATTAATCGAACTGGAGAGCCGTCTTGACCCTGGCTCCTTCCCTTTGAAGTGTGGTGTCCTCTGCAGCATGAGGAAATAATTTGCTGCCTGATTCAATGAGCCATCAGTAGAGCCAGCAGACCTAATGACATGTGAGAATATTAACCTCCTACCACGAAGAGCTGTGAATCTTGAGAGGCAGTCTATAATTCACCCAGCACTCCTGAGCCTTCCCTTTCTGTCTTATTCTTGCACTCACTTTCTCACTCACAAGGAGAGAGAGAGAGGAGAGACCCTCTTGTCATAAAACTTTATTTCCATCACTAGTGGGAACCTTACTGAGCTGCTTGATAATGAGTTACTTTGCTTTTGCAGTTGGATAAAATTTATGCTGAAAACTAGGCATCTGTCTTGCATATAATAATTTCTGTTTAAAATATGACACAAGCTACATAACTGACATCAAGGGGGTGGTAATCTGAATGCTTACCCAAGTAAACTATTTTATGTTTCCTTATTTATTTTTCACCATCAAAGGAAAAAAATAAAACCAAGAAAACATACATGCATAGCAATGATGTAATTCACCATGATGTGTTTTCTAGCAGCCCTCAGTCAGGAGGATCTTTCTGCAATTCCCTTCTTCTTTCCTTTTCTTTTTTTTCCCCCTACCTAAAGGGAAAACCAGTTCTGCCTGGCCAACTACTGTGTGTTATATGCACACACAAAGGTGTGTTCTTGCCCTTTGATTCTTAACAAAGAAATAAATTGTTGGTCTAGTCCTACTGCTTTAAAAGTCAGGGCTGGTTTTTCTCTTGTTGACTCCTTTAGTATTTTCAGTCACAGATTCAGGTCCCAATGTCTGGTAAGCTTCAGAAAGGGAGCCACTATTATGTGGCTAAATAATAAAAAGAAGTGAAAATAGCTCTGTGTCTATATGCTACTCACTGTGAAAATGGTGGTGATTACTAGACTTTACACTGTTAATATAGCTAGATAAAGTAAAATACTGTTAGAGTTTTCAATGTCTGAAAAGTGCTGATTGGTGCTGCAAAAGGTCATAATTTAAGAGATTATGGATATAGATGGAGAACTGTATGCAATGTAGCAAATTCCAGACCAAAGGGATTATTACTGGCAACTTGTCATTCTGTGCTAGAAAGCTTTTTGGTTTTTTTTTTTTTGCTTGCATTTTTTTTTTTCCTATGACTGCACTGGTAAATTTCTCATATTTGGTGGAAATGCAGCTAGCAAAAGCAAATGAAATTACACCAAGTGCAAACACTTCTGGTGGTAAAGGATATTCCTCTACTGGGAGTGAAAGTATATAGTTGTATAGCCAAAAGTTTTCTGTCAGAAATCGAGCCTGAATTCTCTTGGATTACAATTAGAGGGTTATTTTGATTCTGAAGGGCTGTTGGTAAAGCTATTGGTGTGTTGTGTGAATTGGTACAGACTAAGATACCATGCAGAGGGGAAAAAGAAGGCTAGGGAGGCAAAGAAAGGTAAGCAGCAGAAGGAAATAATAAATAAATAAATGGCAGTTATATGCTGTGTAACAAGCACGACAGTGCTTGTAGTACTTGCATATGTAGATCCCTGTAATTTTAAGCTGTTCTAAAGACATTCTTTATCATCAAGGGATTTGGTGTTATGTCCGTTAACAATTCTCTGCTATCATGCTTGAGCAGTCTATTAGTCGTTCTCACCTCTTATGGCTGGTCACAAAGGCCAGTCCCCTTGCTTCTCTCCGCTTCATCTTTTTTATTAAGTTTATTAAAACTAGTCAGATTATACTTTCTTATGGCACAGGCTGGCTTGGTCCATTCATTATGGTTTCTTATCTTGGCAGGCAATCTGAATTAAACGGCAGCTAGTCCATTATGCACATATGAAGCCCATCACTCCTCCAGCAATGGCCAATTCATCAAACATTTATCTTTTGCCCTGTGAGCAGTGCGTCAATTTGCTTGTCAATCCTCAGCCTTGGTTGTTGTGGAAGATAGGAGAAAAATTACTTTTCCCACTTCTCACTGAACTCTAGTAGTCAAAATGGGTTTTACTCTACTCACTCTATAAGCTTGTTACTCCCCCATCTCTGTGCAAAAAGGGGAGGGTTCAGGTCACTATCTGAATTGCAGAGTGACAGATTGATCCAAGATACAGTGAAGCTTTCATTATGGCACTGCCTTTGCACTTGAATTTGCCCATATTTCCATTATAATACTGTTTTTTTAGAGGGTTTCTAAATACATTCTCAACTTGGCACATGTAGCTGAATGAAGCTTTTAAGAATAAATACATTATAGGGGTGTAGGTTTGGGTTTCTTTTTCTTTTCTGTTTTTCTCT
>JASSUY010023104.1:0-13560 GCA_032466535.1 Forpus xanthops
ATAAACACTGGTGTTATCAGCACTGTTCCCAAGCCGAAAATCCAAAACACAGTGCTGCACCAGCTGCTACTTAAAGGGGAAAAACGACTGCTGCTCCTAAACCCATGACAGTTATCAAATTTACACTGAGGATACAAAAAACACTTAACAAGAAATCAGGGCACAAACCAGATGTAATCAGTACCAACTGTAATGTAAGTACGTGATATACCCAGTTTGGAGATGCAATGATGAAAGTCCACTCTCACAAAACAAAGTTGGACCCTAAATAGGAGGGTCTGTTTACTGCTCTTGCTTTGCTGTAAAAGTTACAGAAAAAGATAACTGGATTCACCCCATTCATTTTAAATGACTGCCCAAAGAGCATCAGTTAGATGGACCACTATTGACCCCACAGGACTGTCTATCCTGCCTTAGAAATTGAAACTGGAACTGTTTGAGCTTACCCAAGTCTGAATGAATCCCAGAACTATATTGGATTTGTTTTCCTTCTAGAGCAACCTGGACCCGTGTCATCAGCTGCTTGGCAAAATGGACCATCAGAGACCATAAATGAAGGATAGTGTCATATTTTGTATATTCACCATCCTCATAGATTAGCAACCACTCCAGGTTTAGTTCAATAGAGGGAGGTCTGAGGTGTCATTAGCATGTTTGGCTTTGGTTATCCTGCAATAGCTGTGGTCCAAGTCATCCTGCATTATAAGGATGTATTAATGACTGTTATAAAAGTTATGAAAGGAAAAACATCGTCGTGGTGGGGCTGGGAAAATATTACCTGAGAAGAGGCAGCACCGTGGACAGGAGCCCAGGGAAGAGTGAGTTTTCCAGCAGAACCTGTGTTCCTGCAGGGGAGCCGTGCTGGAGCAGTCTGTTCCTGAAAGACTGCACCCTGTGAAAGGGACCCACACTGAAAAAGTTCTTGAACAACTGCAGCCCATGAGAAAGGTTCATGCTGGAAAAGTTCATGGAGGTCTGTGTCCCATGGGTGGGACCCCAGGCTGGAGCAGAGGAAGAACATGAGGAGGAAGGAGCATCAGAGGCAACACATAAGGAACTGACCACAACCCCATTCCTCATCCCCCTGTGCTGCTCAGGGGAGGTGGTACAGGAAACAGGACTGAAGTATGTGAAGAAGGAAGGGTGGGGAGAAGGTGTTTTCAGGTTTGTTTTGATTTCTCTTCATACTACTCAGTTTGACTGGCAATAAATTAAATTAATTTCCCTAAGGCGAGTCCATTGTGCTGATGATGGTAATTGCTGAGTGGTGTCCTTGTCTTTATCTCTACCTAAAGCCTTCCCATATTTTTTGTTCCCCCTCTCTTGTCCTTTTGAAAGGGAGTGATAGAGTAACTAAGTGTGTACCTGGCATACAGCTAAGTTCAACCCACCACAAAAGCCATGCTCAACTAACCAGTGAGAATGAAGTAATTGTTTTTGCTTCTGTAATGCCTTAGTTAGTGATATTTCCAAATAATATTTGTTTTCAAAGAGGTAATACAGGTTTGCCAAACAAAAGGAAGTTTATGGTGGTAATGATGGTGAAATTCTGAAAAAGAAAAAAAAATGTCTTAAACAACTTGAATAAAACTTAATAAATGTGAAGAACTTTTCTGTGTGAGATGAAGTCCTGACTCCTTGAGAATAAATACAAAATAAGAATACAAATCAGAGTGCCATCTGAGTGCAATGTAGTGTTCTGGGAGATCACAGGTTATCTTTATGTACTGCTTCTTCATCAATAACAGATGAGCTACTATTTCTTCTTACATGTCATTGCCCTTTCCTCAAAACCAAAAGGATGAAATGGAGCACTGGAGGTTAAAAAAGGTGAGGGACAGATCCAAGAATGTGAATAATTGGAATAGTGTTTGAACTGTACTTATATAAAGGTCAGTGAATTAGCTAAGTTTAGTATTTTCTGATATGAGTAAGAAGAGTAAATTGATTAGATAGAAAATTCATTGGCTAAGTTCATTAGCTAGAAAATTTAAAATTCAAAAGACTTAATTCACAGAATCATTAAATATGAGGAAAGCCTGCTAAGATTTCTGGATTAAAATTATTTTGTGCAACCTTCTGAGGGATAAATTGATGTTCTCTTTCCACAGTGTATTCCTATTAAGCAAGACTTTCCCTCCTCAAACAAATAAATCTGTACGTAACTGACTATAACTGAACTTTGAGTGTATCAAGGAGTGGGATGACATTTCTTTTGTACCTACCATTCATAGAAGAGCTGAGAAAACAGGCAAAGAAATTTCTACTCATGTGTTTGGATGATTCACTTTTCATGGGTGATAGCTCTATCTGTTCTAAAGTTGGGTTTTCTGGAGAAACAGCGCACATTTGATGTGACAGTAGGCTGAATATTCATAAGATGCTTGAACTGATAACTTCAGAAATGGAAAATATATTAACTGATATTTCTACTAGCCAAGTTCACACCTTTTTAACACACATGCTAGCCCAGCTAACTGAAATGTCTGAAGAGCAATAAACATCAGTTTAAGATTTTCTAACATCCAGTTATGGTGGTCAGAAAATACATTCACATTTGGAAGCTGATGGCCTACGGAGTTAAGTATCAAGGTAGTCACTGCCCCCTAAATGATGTATATCTGTGGAAAAAGAAAGAGATATCGTACTGTTTTCTGTGGACTGTACCTGGAGCTGCAGACTCCCACATAATATAAAGGCCACTTTGAGTCCCACATTTAATGAATTAGCTCAAATGTGGACTACTACGGAGAGTATCACTGCAACCAAGATCCATCAAAGGTACTTCAGCACCAGCTTTCCACTGAAGCATATAGGAAATTAAATGAGATGATTGCCTTGCAACTGATAATGTTTATACACCCAAATCTTCAGGACCTTGGTTCTTACACCATG
Organism: Forpus xanthops; assembly: GCA_032466535.1. Lineage (NCBI taxonomy): Eukaryota > Metazoa > Chordata > Aves > Psittaciformes > Psittacidae > Forpus > Forpus xanthops. The sequence continues at coordinate 2,896 of JASSUY010023104.1, forward strand.
GTTTCCATGAAAATTGACACTAATACCGTGATTTTATATTGTATGCTTATTTTTCCTTTTCTGCTGCTTTCACTTGATAGGAGTTAGAGGAATTAAAAACAGACTATATTTTTTTCCCAAAATTTGAGATAATTATGATCATCTTCCCAAACACATATGTCTTAGGCATTGACATTCTCTCTGTAGCTCTGTTGGAATAGAGCATATTCTTTAAAAAGCTCATCATAATGATACCTTGTTTTTTCAAGTGCTTCTGTTTCCCATGAAGCTTCTGGGCTTTGAGCATTCTTCAAGTAAATATATTAATCTGAACAAATAAGGAACAAATATGTAAGAATAAGTCAAGATCCTCTGGAGTAACTCAGGTCAAAAGTTATGTAATGTTTTTGTCACAGGAAACTTTCTTTGGTATTTTAAATGCTCCTGTGCCTCTGGAGGTTACGCCTGTCTTCTGGTTAATAAACTCAAGCTCTTAGTAACATTTCAGTGAAATTCACTTGCAAGACTCCAACTTTGATTTCATGGATCTTTAGTACAGACATGACCTGCAGCAGAGCACAGATGAACATTACAACATTTTGGGTAGGAGTCCTCTCATTTAACACTGAAGATATTCATATGTGAGCTACCCAGCCTGTACTGCCTTTGTAGTCAACAGAGAAGTAAATCCCTTAGAGATCATTAGAAATAGTTTATTTTAGACATGAGATTAAAACCATGCCATCCGTACAAGTGTTTTCATCTTTCTCTTGATCCTAAGTGAAACCAATGTGACTAGTTCAGATATAGAAATTAAGGGCTTGAGTCACTTACCTACACATGTGCCTCTAGGGCTATTTCAGATGTTCTAGCAGAGGTGTATGTGGTTTAGTGACATGATGGAAGAACTGTGTCCTTTTGGAACAGCAGCTGGATGCTAACTAGGATGTCTAAATTCTCATGATCGTATGATGTCTAAAGTGACATTAGATGTTCATGTCATATCTGAATTCTGCCCATATTGCTTGTTCTCATCATTACATTTCTTGCAGTTGTCCATGTATACTCAGAGTTTCAGAAGGACCTGAATGACCTAATCCATAGTAAGAAGCCCTTCCATGTCCTCTGGAGCTGCAGATTTAGGTCATCTCAAAAGTCAAAGTCAAACACCAGACTTCAGATCTTCAGTGATGATGTGGAAGCCTCAGCAGGAGTCTTACACGTGGACACACATATGTAGATATTTAATTTTAGATGTATACCACCTGTAAGTGGGAGAAATCACGTATCTCTATAGTCCTGTAACTTTGTTCAGTGAATCCAGCTATAGATCTTACATCTTGGAAACCTTAGGGTGCCTGAAACGCAGTAGAATATTTATGTTTAGGCAACTGAACCTTAAGTTCAGATTTAACTCTAAGGACCTAGCCCAGGCTAATAGTGGAAACTAAATGTGTAACCATGTGCCTAAACTTGCATCTAAAGTACAGGCGCAAGTCCTCTCCAAGTTCTATATTATCAGTAGGAAGAAGATGATGCCTTTGAAAAAAGATGACTTGTGCCTGTGCTTTACCTATTAAAAAGTGCCCTTTTCATCCATAAAGAAACATTTTGAATGATACATCAGTGGATATAATTTATCATACTGTTCAAATTTATCCTGTGTGGGAGATAAGACCATATGGAAAAGAGCTAAAGCACATTTTAGAAGCCAAGGAAAGGGGACAATAAATCTTGAGGTATGCTGTGTTGGATATTAAACCAAATAGTCTAACAGAAATTTTTTTTAGCTTCAGCAGGACAATAGAAGAGCTTTTAAGAAAAAACAAACAAACAAAAAAAAAAAAAAAAAAAAGAAAAAACACCAAAAAAAACCACAATGTGTGGGAGTAGTTTAAGCTACTTTCCAGTGCTTTCATCAAAGAAAAATTTTAGTGCTCTTTCCTTCCTAACAGTCTCCATGTCAACACAGTATAGAGGGACAAATATTTAAAATGGGATTGTACATTTGTGTGATCCTTGGCAATGACTGCATCAGCAGAAATACTGAAGCAATAACCTTGGGTGATAGTTCTGTGTGTTGAAATACTTGGCTTTCTGTTACCGTGCTGGTGTTCATGTTGTCATTGCCCCCAGGCTGTAGTCAGTTCAACTGGCAGGCAAACAAATAATAGAAGTAATCCATACTGGACCATTTCAACAACAGCTAAAACTTGTGTTTGGTTTTGGATATCTAAATCTGCCTTCTAGTCATTTAAGTAATGATACAATATTATCGTTATCAGAGGAACTGGTGAATATCGGCTTGTCATGATTTGAAGTAGAGGAAGCAGGGGAATCATAGGCCTTTGAATGAGGTATAAGATCTATAAAATGCTGATATTTAGCATATTCTGTAGGATCAGGATATGACTGAATTGTCAGTGAATTGTCATATGGTCAGACAGGATATTCATTTGCAGATAAGTGGAATATAGTTTGCATGCCCAGACACCTGGAAGTATGACTGGTTTTTGTTTATGTGCAATACTCTGAAAACTGAAATTCTATTTAATGTATTCTCCTGGGTCCAGCAGCAGCAGTCATTTTTCTCCTTCTTAGTAGCTGGTGCAACACTGTGTTTTCTTTTTTGGCCTGGGAACAGCGTTGGTAACACCAATGTTTTCAGTCATGGCTTAGAATGTTTGGTTTGACCAAAGACTTTCTGAGTCTCATGCTCTGCCAGGGAGGAGGGGAAGCTAAGAGGAAGCAGAGACAGGACACCTGACCCAAACTGACCAAAGAGGTATTCCATACCACAGCATTTCATGCCCAGGATGGAAAACAGCAGAGACCTGGAAGGATTGGATTCACTGTTTGGTTGGGCTTGGTATCTGGTAGTGAGCAGTTGTATACTCCTTCATAGTACTTCCCTTGTCATTATTATTATTGGTGGTAGTAGTAGTGTTTTGTGTTATACCTTAGTTACTGGACTGTTCTTATCTCAACCTTTGGGAGTTTCATTCTTTCGATTCTCTTCCCCATCCCTTTGGGAGAGGGGGAAGAAAGAAGGGGAAGTGAGTGAGCAAACTGTGTGAGTGGCTTAAACCACAATATGTATTTATAAAAGTGGCATGTAGTAAACAAATATGTGTTCATCTGGTGTCTGAGTTGGGGTATTCAGACTCTGTTTGCCCCCAGCAAATTAAACAGTGTCAAGGAACACTCCTGGGACTGGAAGTTGATCATCTCTACCTATGAGTCATTGGAGTGGTCCTGGAATATGTTCCACCTGGGTCAAGTATTATTTTCCCCAAACAGCTCCCACCTTAACAGTTTAGGGTGGATCAAGGATCATTATTAACAAGCACATTAAGCACAACCATACTGGTTTGCATGGGAAAAGGGTTTTATGTATATGCACAGAAGCATCTCCCTGTCAGCTAGACAGTTGCAGGCATCTTCTGTAGCACAGACATTGCCTTGGGTTACAAACTCACACCATCATTTTACTCTGTTCTGTATATTCAGCAAACATTTATCATTTTCCCATCTATGATTCATGCAACGGCTCCCTATCAAACATCACCTCTTTAACAAAGCAAGGTTTCCTGACTTCTTGGAAAGGGAATCTGAATTTGGTTTCCTTCTTAGTGGATATTTTCAGTATGGGATCACAGTTACCCTGCAGGGTTGTGTAGAAATACAATACTGCATGTTAGCCACAGTATCAGAAATCCTTGAACTGAATTGCTTAGCAGATGATAGGCTTAAATTTAAAAGCATTGTTTAAGTATATCTGTTTTTTTTTCCCCCTTCTTGAGCACCTTAAATAAGGTTTTTCCAAAGGGGAGAAGGGGCAGATTGATGAACATTTCTGAAAATTGCTCTTTTCTGAGTTATCTCAGGTTAGGAGGAAAATGAGGAAAACAAAATAAGAGTTTGGGGTTTTTTTTTGTTAGTTTTGTTTTGCTTTGCTTTAAAAAAACATGAAATCCTATTAAGTGGTTAGAAAAAATCAATACACAGGTGTAACAGGGCCTTCAGTGTAGCTGGTGTTTGTGGTGGTTTGTGATTACAATGAGGATAACAAAACCTGTGTGTTCTAAGGACAACACAAAAAAAGAAAAATATGTAATGAAACCCACAGGAGAGCATGGAATCAGGATATAAAAGCAGCATCAATATCATACACTGCTGTCTTAAAGCATTCTTTAATGCCACTCCTATTTAAAAGAAGCTTCAAAGACCTTTTCTTTACAAATGGCATTTCCAAATTTCTTTCTGAATCATCCCACTGCATATTTTGATGCAGTTCAGAGGTAGGAACAAGTAGAGCACACATCAGCTTTATCTTAATCCTTAACCTTACACATGACAGTGAAGAGCAAGCCTCTCTGATGTTCTGCATCATATATTTAATTTCTAAGAACTTTAAATCTCCTGGAAATGACAAAAGTAACCGACACATCTATAAAATAAGACATCAATCAGATTCTCCCTGCTTTTGAATCACGGTAATAAAGGGAATATTTTCAAATAGGGAACTGTCTCTTTTATTTATAGATATTCAGCTGGAAATAAGGGAGCAGTAAAATGTTTCCTCCATATCTTTTCCACTGTATGAAAACAGGGTTACAGATCAATTGATTTACTATCACAATCGATTAGGTGACTCTCCTATTATCTCTATTGTGACAGTAGACAGGCACTCATATAGATCTTTCATTAGAGGAGTCACTGAAAAGCAAAGGTTCATTGCATGCCTAAACGGTTTGTAGCTGACTCATTAGGCTATTAACTAGCCATTAATATTGTTTAACCTCAAACCATACAGGCAAAATAAATTATAGTCACGTTATCCAAACAAAATAACCTTAACCTCCTTAACAAGTGTATAATTATGTGAATTTATTACCATCTGATCTCACTGAACTGAGAGGTTCATTTTCAGAGCTATGAAGGGGAAGGTGAGCATACATCATTTTCAAGATAAGCGCTACTGGAAGGCAAGTACCTGAGTCACTGGTATGCTCTGTAAGGCATGAGCCCAGAGGGTCTGGACTTCTCCTGTTAATGTCAAAACAAAATTATCTTGCACACAAAATCCTTCCTCCTTATGCGGTACCAAATATCTTCTGATATGTTTTTAAATGTTTCCGCATTTCAGAAGTCAGTTGCATGTATAAAATGGCCTTCTCTGTCTCACTATGGTACCAAGGCTTCACATAGACAAATGGAATATAATGACGATAAACAGTAATAGAATGAGAAGACACTGGAAATGTTCATATCTCTTCAAACTTGTAAATTCTGTATGTGTGCTGCAATGATCTCCTGAAACTGTGCTGAAGAAAAAGTATAAAAAAACCATGGCATATGTTCTGAGAAATAAAATAAACTTATGTCAGCGTGCTTCCCTTGGAATGATGCCAGATGAATCCTGGTTATTATCAATAACATAAACAAAATATGTTGCAAGCTTTTTACAGAGATTAAAATAAGCAAAAATCCTGCATTACCACACTGCTGATATCCCAGCAGGTCAGTCATAATGAATGCACCAGTTCTCACACACAATTTTTCACAAGATAACTTGCCTGAAAGTGAAGCAGTCAATAGATTCATATGCAGGCACATTTCTCTCCAGGAAAAGCAACCATAATACAATATCAATTGTTTCACTTGAGTGTATAGAAAAGATGCTGAAAGAGGGAAAAGACAACAATAGGACATAAATTCAGTGACAGATGTGCAAAATAGAATGAGAATATAGTACTGGTAATTAGAGCTGAAAATTCAGTCTACTGCTCTTATAGCTGAGCAGTCGGAAAAATTACAAAGACTGCAATACTATGGATACTTTAGTAAATGAAAACTTTAGTTTCTAATCAAAATGTCATGGGAAAAAAATACCCTCTTCCTGTGCATGTTTACTTGACCAAATACTGCCATAGAATTTCCCTCTAGCCACACCAAGCATAAGCATAATCTTATATTTCTATATAAATAAGCCTTTAACATTTCATAGACTAAACTATTTCAGCTGAAGTGTAAAATATTTGTCTCAAACATAAATTAAGGAACTCCTATGTTTGAATATTTGACATACAAGTCATTCATTTTGTAAAAAAAATATGATAACTTATTAAGTTATCACACCTTAAAGACTGCAGAAGGAGGTTAGTAACACTTGTAACAACAAGTAACTTGGTGGAGGTTAGTAACACTTCTGCCCAGTATCTTTCCAGTTGAGTTATCTGGGAAACCAGGGATTTCACATTTTGCAGCAGGCTGCAAGTTATAAAAAGGGCACTAATGCCCAGGGCCAGAACTTTCAAATGCATTTTAATTATTTTCAGTGCACTCTGATACACGCTCATGGAGCCATGCAAATACCTCTTTGTAGAATATATGTCCTATACCCTAAGGCACTGGGGGGATTGAAATACACTTTGGTGAGGTTAGGTGTCATAATACAGTGAGGTAATAAGAGTATACCACCATATTACACAATTAGAAATCTACTTCTAAATCTGCTGGTTAGCATGGCTATGTTTCATATTTATGAAGGAGGAAATGTTCTGATTTTTTGCAAACTGTTATTTACAGGACAATGAAATACATGATGCACCTTAGAATTGCTAAAACAAATTAATTTAGTCTTATATTTACTTATTGACTTCTACACCATTTCCGTTCAGTGTTATAGGATGTCTGTAAAAGATTTATTCAGTTCAATGTTCATGTATTGAGATGAGAACACATTAATCCAGTGAACTAGTTATGGAAAGAAATATTAGTTACTTGGACTGGATCTGTGATTTCTGCTTCTAAACCCAATAGATTCTTAGCTATGGAGCTGTGATAGAACACAAAAATATTTAAGATTGTGCATAAATTTAACAAAGTGAGTGAGCAGGTCCAGTCAACTCAGCAGATTTAGTTGTCTACTTGGCATGCGTAGGATCTCATAATAAGACATTATTTGAATGAGTCTACAAGAATTTCTATAGGTAGTTATAAAATTGGTTGTTAAGACAGATACCTTTCCAGTTGAAGACCAGTGTCTATGTATCTACTCTGAGCTAAGCGTTTAAATTGCTATTGCAGTTAATGTGCTCAAACTGGCACTTTGAAATACTATAGGGTTAATGCAGTAGCTACACTGGATGACTGATGTTAGATATAGGTATTACGGAAGACTTGCACCAGGAGCAGCTTCAGGGCAAGTGAATGCCAGAACCAAAAATGGTGGCACTAAAATGTTACACCAGAAGTCAAGTATCACCAGGTATGAGGTTTAAGAGTTCTGTGACTGATTTAAAGTTAGGTCCTTTTTTAACACCAGGATTTATCTTTTTGTAAATTTAGGGGTAAGGTGGGAATGGTTTCCCTCCTCCTAAAGGTGTCTTTTGCCCTTCCTTCGATGTCGCTAAATCCCAAAGACAGATGTGGTTTATTGCTGGGTCCCTAAATTATTTCTAAAGACCGATCACTTTTGAATTTCATTGTCATGCATTTTCCAAACAATTTCTAGTGTGAGAACATATCAAATCTTTTTTGTCACTCCTGTCCTTTTCCCAAAACATAACAGATGAATGCAGTGCTGTGCCACAAAGGATCTCAGTGCAGAGAACAGCATTCATGGAGGCACCTGCCTTAGCACTACACATCATGGGACCAACCTTAATAAAAAGGAAAGTATCATTATTCCCAGCATATTTCTTTCCAGTTATTTACACCTTTTTTTCTTTTTTGAAAATATGGCAAAGTATGTTTAGCTACTCACTGGTGATAGCTCTCTGCTTCATCCTGTGTGCAAAGCATCCATATAGTATAAGAGCAAGTTGGGGAAATGTGATAGCACCACTTCAAAACTTTGAATAAATATATATATACATATAAATGCATATGAGAAAGTTACTATAACTACTTAGATTGTCCTTGAGTTGAGATTGCCTGCATAAGAAAATTCCCTGAATATATAAAAATTAACATTTTTTTGAGAAACATGTTTCCATATCTTTCAACAGTCTACTTTTTTGCACCTTTATTATTTTCATTTTCCAAACAGCAATGCCGTCAGGTATTTTATCTTACAGTTGGCTGTGCATCTAATATGCCAAATAAGGTAGAGACTAGTCCAGAGACATTCAGCTAAAGGATCTGCAAATCAAATACGTATGTCAAAAACAGAATCCAAAGGAACCTAGAAATTACTATCCACTTCATCTGATCTTTCATGAAAGATGATATACTCTGGGAAATTATAATTGAAGAAGACTCATCTAAACTTTGACACATAACTTTCTGAATTTGAAAATGAACCCTTGAATTAAACTGATGAATAGTTTGCCCAACAGGTAAGAGTTTTCAAAGAAAAGAAGCTGTCACACAAGACTTCACTTTTTTTTATGTAATCAGTTCCCAGTAATATTGACTCTATTTTCTTTAGACAAGCACTTAAACATGGAACATCATCCATCATGTGTACATACACCATGACACCAAATCTTATCAAGTTCTTTAAAAAACTTCCCAACTCTTATTTCTGAGGGAAGAACGTAATGTTAATATTTAAATATGACCTCTTGTGTCTAGCTTCTGCCTTAAATAGCTGTGTGGAACTGAACTGGTAATTGAACATTTAGGGATTAATACAGTATCTTTTCCTGGGCAAAGTGGCTGCAGGTGGAAATGAAGTAACTTGACTTTGAACTCCAAATCCACTTGTGAAACTATACCTTGGATGAAGACTTAGTATTTTTTTAACAAACTGCCTCAACTCCGATAGAAGAGTATCATATTTATTATATTGAGTTAATACTGTCTCTTGTCTTTTGTATCTTGCAGAATCCACTTCTATATTAGCTGAATAATTGCATCTTACTTGCTTTAGTACTCCATAAACACGAGTCTTCTGGTATATTCACTTCGTTCTCCACAATAATCATAGAATTATAGAATCATAGAACCATAGAATGCTTTGGGTTGGAATGGACCTTAAAGACCTCCTGGTTCCAGCCCCCCTGCCATGGACACCTTCCACACTAGACCAGGTTGCTCAAAGACCCATATAGCCTGGCAAGTAACTTCTGAAGTAATGTCTGAAAGCCAAAATCCAACAGAAAAAAGCAGAGGTCTTTCCCAAAGGCCCAGGAATCTGGAACATTAATAAGAAAGTATATTTGAACATGTACATAATAAGAAATCACTACACTAGTTATCTATCTCAGCAGTCTGTAGCAAATGCTTCACTTAAAGGGAAAAACTATAACCAAAAAAAGAATTCCTCCTGTTTCTATGCTGAGAGCAGGGTTCTTGGGGGTGTGTGTGGGGGAGTAGGGGCAGAAAAAGACAGCCTAGGAGGCTGAGCACATATGCCCAGGTGTACAGGTTGCTGCACAACCTCCTGAAAGAGTTTGTTAGCAACAGATGGACTTTTCTGAAGAGAATTACCTTCCTTTTAATTGAGATCTTAAATAAAGCCCAGGTGAAGAGCCTGATAGACTTTTAGGTATGTTAGAAATTAATAATATGCAATACAGGTTAAAAATAACATTGGTCACTGATATTGTTGTCTTTTAGTGCTAAAACACAGACATTCGGTTATTGACAAAGCTTGAAACCAGTGCCAAATGGAATGTTTCCATTCTCCTCCCTCCCAAGTATTCTTTTTGGTTATAAACTCCTCTTGTCTAGTAGCTGAAGTGTGACACTGTTGGCTCTGTGCCACTCAGTCATGTAGGGTGGTACCGTGGCCTGCAGCAAGCAGGGAGTTCTTTCATTTGTCCCTTTTACTTTTGTCTGCACTTTGTAGAACTTTCCCTCCAGTAATGCCGTTTCTATGTCAGATACACAGGCATATCATTGCCTTGTCAGAAGCAAACACCTTGAGTTCTAGGACATCTACTATGTGGTCTTGTCTTTTTTATTACAATGATACAAAATTCATAAAATGGAATGAACGTTTCATGTGTCTGTGTAGGAGTGTTTTGTAAATATGCACTTATTTTAAAAAAACACAGAAATATCTTCTCGAAAACAGGACTGAAGAAGATTCATCTATTTTTAATATTTTGGATGAACATTAAATGTTTTGGCTATTTTACTGTAAAAGTAAATGAATGCTGGACTGTAATCAGTCAATCAAAATTATGATCTTCTAACTAAATGGCTCTCAGCTTAGAGGTACGGGTTAACAGGGTATATTATCTTCTTGACTGATAATACTCCAGTTCTAGAAACATAATCACTTGGGTATATATATGTTAATTTTTATTGGTAATCATTTATTCTTATCATGACTATTTGTGTTCAAATATGTTTCTTCATAAAGGAAATGTTATTTTGTTTTTATTTCTGTGTAATGATTCATGAACATGTATTATGATTATGTGTATATATTGTATGTTTCATGTATAGTGCCTTCTTGATTCATTGTGTGGGGGCAATGTTTGCATTTGTGTCAGTTCACAGGAAGACAGATGGTAGATATACCTATTTACTGTCCCTGAGACCTGATACAGAAATTATAAGTAGTGACTTTTTTAGGTGTCATGGTTTCAGCTCCTCAAACAGTTCTCTTACTCACTCCCCACCACTTTCTTCCCCAGGCCCGGGGGAGGAGGAGGAGAATCAAAAGAATGCAACTCCCACAGGTTGAGATAAGAACAGTTTAGTAACTATGGTATAACACAAATC
>JASSUY010023105.1:9814-22226 GCA_032466535.1 Forpus xanthops
GATCTTTATAAACATAAATAGATAATCCCTCTTGCCTCCAGCTGAGCTCTTAAACCCAGTGGCATTTTGAGCTTTAAATATTATTATGCACCTTGCTAGCAAATGTTCTGACATTAATTTAAAATTTTGCTTTCCATTAGTGGGTATAATCAGACCTAAAGTGCATAACTTTGCTTCTTCCCTATAAAGTTTTTCAGAGCTCTGTACTTATTTTCCCTCTCCCATTCCACTGTCTCCATGGCATGGTTGTAGACAATATTACAGCAACCACTGAGATGTATCAGAAGGGGAGAACAGTCTACCCCATCTGCAAGGAAAACTCCTGCTCTCATGTGCTCTCTCGAAAAGATTAATTCAGTGTTGTGAAATAAAAATGTGTTGAGAGACTGTTTCCAGGCAAACAGCTGCTGCATTAGATTTCCACCGTGGGACTGATGAGATTTACTTTGGGCTGCTTTTTTTTCCACTATGCCCCAGTGATAAGAATTCTTATCTTTCTGCTAGTTATATTTTAACTTACCTGCTGTTTTTCTTATTTGAGCAGTTAAAGAGAGCATACTTTGGGCAAAGGTCTGAAGTAACTTTGCAGTACTACTTCAAAGACTACTGCAGTTGAACACTGCAGTTGAATAACCCAATCTAGCGTCTACAACACTTTAACGAATGTAATTGCCTTATTTAATACAGAGAAATTAATTAAGGCACGTTGTGGGTACTTTACTGGTTTAAAGTAGACTCTTTCTGCAGATTCATGAAGGCACAGTGTAACTTAGCACTTCTCTTAAAGCCAGAGACAAGATCCTGGTGGCGGCTGTATTAGCTCCTGCTGGGAAACTATTTTTAGACCTTCAGCTATTTAGGTAGTTGAAGCTTTTCCCACTTTCAGCTAATACACTCGCTGTTGTATAACTCTGCTGACAACCAGCTTGGTGCAAGGGACAGGAGGGTGCAGGAAGCACCACAGCATGCACAACCATAGGAGAGAAAAAAGGCTGCTCTCAGGTTTGGGAGTTTTGCAGCCATTATTACTAAGACTTATAGTAAGTGTATGTGGGGATGGAAAGTTCATCAAGTAACTCTGAAAGAGCTGGAACACTGGATCATATTCACTTACAGGCTGGAAATGTATTGATGCTATTAATTTTTTGTGCACAGTATATTATCAGCATGCTCAGCACTGCTAACCCAGGCATACAGGTGCATCCAGAGAAGACTACTTCACTCTCTAAAGGTGAATGGAGTTATTTTGGTAAGACAGCACCTCTGAGAAAGGACCAGGTCCAAAACAGGAGATGGATTTTTACCAAGCTCAAAATTATGGCTTTAACCTTGTGGCCTTCAGATTTCCAGCTTGAATGCTAAACATGTGCAAGAGAATCAGGTAGGGCTCAACTGCTTGACACCTAAATCCAGAGTTCAGTGTTCCTCTCTGCAACTGGCTGAAGGAGCATGAGCCAAGAGGCACCTAACAAGATAAGGCTAGAAAATACAAAACTTTAAAGGTGTTTTGCTAAGTGTGCGTTAACTACCATGGCTAGGCTATTCACATGTTTTGTTCTCTCATCTGCATAGCCTTTAATTCCCATAGTGTTCTTTTGCATACATTAATTCCTAACTCACTAAACTCTGCTCTCTACTTTTCAACAGCATAAAATACTTAAGCAGAGCAGAACATCGAGTCATAAAGGTTGCTTCAGAAAACTGAAATGGGTTAGTAACCTGAGTAGCATGGTTAGCTTTTCTCTTGAAATTAATCTGAGACTAAATACATTGGTTGACATAATACTTTATCAATTTGTATCCACACCAGCAACTTTTTGGTGTGGTATTTGGGCTTTGTGGAGTGTGTGGAAGGCAAAGCTCAAAATTTCTCAGTATTTCTTTGGGGTTATTATAAAAGCGATAGCTAAAATGACATAGCATATTCACTTATCCTCTCCACCAAAACCACTTGGTCAAAATTGATCAAATCAGTATCTGAAGGCTTTGGTGTTCCAGAAAGACATGGGCAACAATTTAATAATTTGAGATAAAATAACCTTTTTTTTTTTCCAGTAATTTGAATGGTATTTTTCATTAGATGCATTCTTACTGGTGTTTTCAGTATGTTCTTTCCAAAAAAGATCCTTTTATAGTATTCAATGCAGACTATATAGAATCATAGAATAGTTAAGATTGGAAAGGACCTTAAGATCATCTAATTCCAACGCCCCTGCCATGGGCAGGACACCTCCCACTAAACCATGCCACCCAAGGCTCTGTCCAGCCTGGCCTTGGACACTGCCAGGTATGTGTATCAAACAAATGTTTGTGATAGGGTTTAGGTAAGCATCTGCCAGATAAGCCTGAGATTATCTTTTCCTTTTCCCTTCTGTCACTCAGCAGATACATTTAATCAGGAAATAATATACTCCCTCCCCTGGGAACACTGAAATCACTTTCCTCATGCTAGAAATTCTTGTTGACTGGCTTGTTCCACCACATCAGCCACAGGCTGGGTAGGTTTATTCTCTCTTAAACGTTCCCTTGACTCCGCTGTTGCATGCAAAACGTCAACAAAAAAGTACACTATTCAAAGATCAGGAAGTGAACTGAATTTTGGAAACTCAGGAGAAAAGGGAAGGCTATGACTGGACTCTAAAAGGCTTGCCTTTATCTTTCACAAAGGGTCTTCTAATTACCCTTTATATATATACATAATAGCTTGGTCTTGCTAGTCCTCAAAGCAGCAAGTAGCAAGGCACATAGCCCTGTTAATAGTTCCACAAACAGTCTGAAGGCAAATTGGAAAGCCAGGGAAGTTTGCTAAAGATGTGACACACATACAATGCAGGAACTGTGTCATATGCCAAGGACAAAGCCACTGCTAAAGCTTATCAAGTCATGAAGGCAGCTCTTCAGGGGAAAGGATCTTCAGTAACACAATACAGCTAAGAACAATTTCTCCCCAAGAAGGATAGAAAGAGATCAGTATCCCAATCTCTAGCATTGATGCAGTGTTGCAAATACACATTGTGAACCTGTACTGTATTCTTACTCTCCTCAGTTATAGAATCAATCCCCAATTTGCCTTTTCATTTTTTTTTTTTTTTTTTTTTTTTTTTTTTTTTTTTTTTTTCCATTTTCAGCTAAAGCTGCTGGGAGGCTTGGGGGGAGTGGGAAGGAGGGTGTCTGGATCAGGTGTTTCTGCAACCAGCTTGATACAGCATTTTGCTTTCTGACTACTAGCAAGGACCACACTGCAGAATTCCTGCAGTTCCAGCATCACAGGGAGAGTCATTCAAATTCAGCACTAGCACAAGATATGAAAGTATGCTGCAAGTGTCTGCACTGACAGGAGTTACTCTGGAGCCTCTGCTGCAATGCCACTGCATTACATTGGAGGCTGTCCATTGGTAAGTGAAATAAAGCAGGGTGAGAACAGGGGAAGAACTGCTGATGAAGTGCTGGTGTAATAGTGGCCTGCACTGCAGAGACACCCACCATGACAGATGAGGTATTACCCTAGAGCAGACAAAAATTTAAATCAGTATCATGCCTTCCAGTAACAGAGATGTGCTGATAGCTGAGACACTGCAATGCATCCACAATAACCAAGGGAATCCAGTTCATGCATTTAACCTTATTTACTGAAGTTTCATATGTTTTACCAAGCACACACTTTGGGAGGCTGGTTCTTTGCAAAGTTTAAGATCAGACAGAAGCTGGTCACAACCCAAGCACCTCTGCAGTTTTGAGTGGCCTCAGGAGCTGACAAATAGAAGCTGGCAGAAACTCAAAAGCTGCCAGAGAGCTGAGGACAGTCAGAACACTGTGTGCTTTTTTAACACTCTGTCCCCAGCAAGCCACCAATATGAGAAACACAGAAGAAATTGGCATTAAAAAGGTGGCTGTGTTAGCTAAATGTGCCAATCTCTTTTTTTTTTTTTTTTTTTTTTTTTTTTTTTTGCAGTACAGAAAAAGAGCAGAGAATCTGCTCCCATATGTTGTCTATTCCCACATGGTATTTCGTCTTATGACAACAACAGTAGCACAACCTAGTCCCTTCAGTGGACCTGTAGGCAATAAAATGCTCCGAAGGTTTTTCACTCCTGTGCAAAAGGAGCTGAATTCAGACTCATAATTGTTACAGGCTCTCCACACAGCAGTAGTGGGAACCCTGCCCTATGCTGCAGTACCACCGAGAAAGAGGACATCCATGCTCTCTTTGTTTCCCTGAGTGCCAAAAAATTTGGTAGCTGTGTGAGTATCTCTTCAGTGCAAGTGGCTCATTCAGCTGGGTGGTGATAAGAAAACTCAGAGGAGCAAAACTAATACCAGAAGGCTGTTTTGGGGATTCTCAGATTTCTTGCCTAGAGAGGTGCTCAGCACCAGCTTTCTCCTCTGGAATGCTATCAATTGCCAGAATCTGACCTGTCGCACTGTATTGCCATGAATAAATCATATTTTTGTATTTTAGAAGGAGAGCGTAAACCATGATATTATGCATTCATCCACACTGTATACTTCTCTCATGTCTCCAAAGCAATTTGTTTTAAGCTTAAAGGGCAAGATGCTTCCTCTGGTAGACAGAATTTCAGTGTTAAATCTAAATGCTGCACTTGCAGGCAAGTAAACTGTGGATCTGAAAAGAAAAAAGAGGGAGGAAAGCAGCATGTATCCATCCATTTAGTATCATAATCTGGAGCCCATGCACAGTGAGCTTGTGGATCATGATTCATTTTATCTCAACTACGTACATTAACACACGCTAGCCCCATCTACATGGCTTCTAAGCTCAGCAGAAACAATGATCTCTGCCTTACTACTGCTTCACTTGGCACATACAAGTGTGCTGACTCACCACACAGCAGATCATTGGGTAGAGGTGACAGGTGGCTTAAACCACCCCATAGTTTCTCAACTATGCCACCAGCCTGCTGGAGCTCACCTATGCCATTTCAACACGAAACTGTTTCCTGCAGCACCAGTTCCAGCTGCCACCTGGTAGGCAGAGTTCACATTCACTCCTCATGAAAAGCAACATCCAGTCTTGGCTGCTGATCCAGCTAACTTACGTGCACTGAATGCCAATTCTGAAAAACACTTGAGCATTTCACATGCAGTATGGCAAGTGAGGAGCACTAGGGCACAGTTTACACCTTGCTAGAGATCTCCATGAAACATGTAGTCCAAATATCTGGTCAGTACTATGCAAGCAGTGACACAATGATGTACTATTGCTTAGTAAAGCAGACTCTACTACACATAACTTTGTTAAGCAAGACAACTACTCATTTTTACAGAGTATTAAAGCTTTGAGGGCATTGTAATTTCATTTTCTCAGTACAGGAATAAATTTTTTAAGTTCAGCAGAAATAAAACAGGACATACTCAGACCTCCCCAAAATGGCAAAATAACAGCACAAGAAATTTGCAGCAATTAAATCCCACCTAAGGCATAATTAATAACTCTACATAATGTATACCAGTCTACATGCCTTTTGCTGGGTGGATATCAGCCTAGTCCTTAACATCTGGAGATGTGGGAATGCTGGGAACATTCAGAAGCTGCTAGAGGCCAAGAGAACAAAACATGGCTTAAATATGATTCACTGGTTTAACAGCTGTACCAACTGCATTATTGTGAATTTTTCCCTTCTGAATTTGAAAGTGCATTTGCTGGAATCTGTCAGTGAATTAATTTCTGTGTGCCAAAGGCAAGTCGTTAAAGATAGTCTGTGAAGGAAAGCATGTTCATATGCTGTTGCTGGTACAGATGTACATTTTATTTCAGGTGTGCCTACTGCAATATGCTTATAACGTTGCAGCCTGTACAGCACAAAAACCTGCCTGTCCAAATTGTCTGTACATTTTCTAATGCTATTGGCAACGTTGGTAATTTTTAATTATATACGGAGCAACCCAAAGCTATCCACTATTTCCAGTCTGATAGCAGAGCATTTAGAAATTGCTGAGATCTGCTTTAAGCTTTAATTTTTTTACATGAACAGTATATAAACTAAGCTGAATGGCCTTTCCTTAAACTCACGTTCCTTTGTCTCACTGTGTAAAGGCAGAATGTGCCAAAGCACTGTTACCAGGGGCAGGAGAGCACTACAGCAGAACAGTAACACTCAAACAAGCTCTGGACACCTCTGAGGTGATGCCCTTGATTGACTGAAACACCTTTTTGCACTTATGAGATGTATGCAAATGAAAAAGGAGAAGAGAAAGAGGGCTGGATGAGTTATGACTGAATGAAGCGTACCCAGATGAAAGAAGAAAATGGCACAGAGGTCACCACTTACGCTGACACTGTTCTGTGTATGAGCATGCTGCACAGCACAATGGCCAGGGGCAGATGCAGCTTTGCTAATCCATCTGCAGCAAGGTCAGCAGAGGAATCCTGTCAGAGTTCCTGGAGGGGAGAAGGAGAAACTCCTTCCAGCCCCAGCCCTAGTGGATTAATATTTTAATTTGAAGATGACCATTTTCCTCCTTCCACCATTGTGTGTAACCACTACCAGTGACAAAGACTTTTCAAATGTAAGGAAACAAAGCTTGCATAAAAAAGAGACCCCAGATTAATTTCTGACCTAAACAACACTATTGCAATTCACTAGCAGCATCCTTAAAGTCCAGGCAGTTACACAAACATGTCTCCATCAAGAAAAAGCAGAGCTGAGCCCACTGTTCTCTCCCCACTTACTTCGAAATCCTAAGAGATACCAGAGAAATGAGAAAAATGACCATAATATCCCCCTGGAAACAAACTCTACTGTAGCAACGATCTGGCTAAGCATCTCATGACCATTGCCAGGACTGATTATAAAACATCATGGATTTACACAACAAACTCTGCTTTAGATGCAGTAATAATATGTCTGTGGTTCCTGCTGGTATTTAAGATATTGATGCCTTAAGAAGGGTCCTATGACAAAGGTAAATGAAAGTACTTTGCTATTTTTTTACTGAATTTACAAAGCCGTGTCTCATTACCTGAAGAGATACAGAGATTTTTAAGAGGTAACAACGAAATAGGCTTTTTTTTTTTTTTCCCCTAATGATAACTCACAATTGGTTTGAATGGTGGAATACAGATGAAAATGAAATAAAAAAAATATGCTTGGCTTGGTAAAAGGACCTGTGACCAGCTCAAAAATTTCAATATTTACACCTTTGACTATCACAAGATATTTACCATCTTTTAAGGTCTTTTACAATCAGTTTCCAGTCTTTTACAGCAGCTGGAGCTCTGAGCTTCAGAATACATACATACCTGAAATTTCACAGTGAAGAGAAATGTTTCTCTTAGAATGCAAATACAGCTGTCTTTTTGCCAGGTTATACCCCCTGTAATTTTAACATTATATGAGAATAAACTATAGCACTGCCTTGGAAGCGTTCTTAATCTGATGTAAAAAGCAATTCTCAAGAAATCTTAAATATTTAACACTGCTGTTTCTTGCTTTAAAATACTGTGTTTGAATTATTTTTCAAAAGCAACATACAGTCAGAAAATTAAACACAAAGTAGGTCAGCTTGAAATGTGTAAATATGCTTTGCGTAGTCTTGACCTGTCTTAGGGCACCTTCCAATCTACAGAAGATCCCAGACAAGCCTGTACAAAACATTCAGTGGCAGTCAGAAGCTCCTGGAACTCATCACAGTACCACCTTCAGGTTATCGAGACTCTTGAGGAGCACAGATTTTTCACTGTCACCTACTTCCAATGGTGCACTAGTTTTAAAGATACTGTAAACTCATTTATTCTCATGGCCTGGTAGAAAGCCAGCAAATGAAGAAACCCCATATTACAACTGATATCATAGCCCTACAGACAGCTTCAGACACCACTTCTGCTCATCTGAGAGCGGGTCTCTGTTACATCAATAGCTTTACAGCTTTTTTTCCAGTGAGGTGTCTCAGTGACTGAGCATGACCTATGCCAAGTCATTTAATCACCTGTGATCAGATTTCAGCATATATGCATTTTCCCTACACCACATCAGCAGAAGGGTGGATTAATCAGCTGGGATCCCAGAGGCCACACCATGCCTTGGAGTTAAGAATGTTTGCAAAGTACAAATAATTTTCTTGGTAGAATGGCAGCGAAATTTGCTTCTTGCCAACCATGTGAGTCCTTCCAGAGCTAATCTTTTACCACAGAAATCAGCAGAAAAATTCCAACTGGCTTTACTGAGACAGGATCAGCTAAAGCAGAAGAAATGAAGTTTCAAACACTTGACCTGCTCAGAGGATGAGGGAAATACTGTGAATGTTGTTTACCTGGATGTCAGTAAAACCCCTGACACCGCTTTCCACAGCATTCTCCTACAGAAATGGGCTGGTCACGGCTTGGATGGGTATACTGCTCACTGGCAAGAAGGCCGAGACCCAAACAGTACTGAAGAATGGAATTAAATTCAGTTAGCAAGGTCACAAGTGGTGTTCCCCAGGGCTACGAATTGGGCCCAGTTCTGTTTGTATCAATGATCTGGATGAGGGGATCAAGTGCACCCTCAGGAAGTTTGCAGATGACACCAAGCTGGATAGCAGTATTGATCCAAAGAGGTCAACAGCATCCTGGCCTGTATCAGCAACAGAGTGGCCAGAAGGGCCACGGCAGTGACAGTCTGTTCACTATACTGGGCATTGGTGAGGCTGCACCTCAACTCCTGTGTTCAGTTCTGGGCCCCTCACTACAGGAAAGACTTGAGGTGCTGGAGAGTGTCCAAAGGAGACCAGATTTCAGGAATACCAGCCCAAAACAGAACAATAATGTTAGACATTTTGAAAGAGAAACTTTTAAAGATATGTCAACCTTGCAGTGGTTTTGCATTTCATTATTGTCTATCAGCTGCTGTTTGATACTAACAATTGTATTTAACAACTATTGTGTAGTATTCCACAGTTAAAGCCATTAGTCTCTGCTCTAAGCACGACTGTAATTGATTAATAAGAATCCATACATGCTTTGCCTACTCTAGGGAGTCTTCTGCAAAAAGCACCTCCTTTATGGCTAGAAATACCCTGGCTTCAGCAGGCATTCCAATATTGGCAGTATGACACTGACAGTTGGAACAATGCTGTTACCAACCCTGTTCAGAAAAGGTTTTCGCTCTGCAAAGCCTTGCGACCTACCTACACCTAGTCTCTCAGTACAGTCAGCAAGGTGAACTCAAAACAGTTTAACACTTCTCTTTTGTTAGATAAAATAAGGATAACTTAGACTTGAAGATGGCTGCTGGAATTTAAAAAAGCAGCATAACACGATGCTGAATTACACTTACTTTTGCACATGGAAGGTGAGAAGGAAGGAATGAGTAAAAAATATAGCGACACTTTAACTATGAGCATCTTAAATATTTAAATGAAGGCATTTTGATCCTCTAAATTAAGAGCAAATGTGGAAGGCTAGATATTACACAAAATCCAATCCTAGCACCATGACAGTATGCCACCTGTTTCCTAGGGGAATCTTCCTTAATAGTTAGCTTTACAGGATAATGGCATTACAGTATCCAAAGAAAATGTGTTCCTTCTGCTTAAGAATAAAACTATTTGTGTCTTCAGCTTCTATATTGCCAACATTAATTTGGTGTGAAATTTGCAGCACAATGTACACCATGTAATCACATCCTAACATAGGTATTACAATACATATTAGTACAGGTGAATTTCATTTGGTTCGGGTTCTTTAAATGATAAAACCCCATAAATAAACATAATATGCATATTTGAATGAAGATGTGCAAGTGCTAATATTTCTTTCCTTCACCATTAGCAATGCAAACCCGAGGATTTTATTGGCTGAAAAGTATCTAGAACTGAAGCTAGGGAATATGGGCTTTTGCAATATCTCATTTTTCATACTTCATTTATACCAAATATCTCACTTTGAAGTTCTGTAAAATGGTAGACAACAGATAAGCCATGTTGCGAATAACCATGAACCTGTGAATAACATTTTCTCTATGTCCCAGATCCTTAGCTACTGTGTAAAATTATAATACCCAGAATAATAAACTGGTTTTATATCTTTCCTTAAGGTATACATGAGCTGTGATGGGATCTACAAGTCAGTCATGGTTTTCCTTCTGATTATGATCCAATAATCTCAATTTCCAGCTACCCTATGCCAACATAAGCACGAACAAACACTAAACAAGAGCTATGGAAAGATTTTTTTTTACATACAAATTTAGCAGCACTTTTCAAAAGCCAGAAGTACATCACACACAAGTGACACTGTGAAAATAAGCTTGGTACACACAATCTGACAAATCAGAGCAGATCAAAAAGATTGTATGGGTACATATATTAATGGCAGTCTCAAGAAAGACTTTTTACCCACTTCTTACTCTCACGGCAGTCTCAGGTTATCAGCCCCCCCATTATCAGTATGGGGGCCAAGACAAGGTGAGCCACGATCTACTGAATCATGTATTAGGCCTCTCAAAAGAGCTACATGGAGAAAAAAAGCTGTGGCCTTAGCAGTGGTATGGAAACAGCAGCCTGGAGAACATCACAGCACCATAGAAATACTCATTAAGACAACTGGGATTGCCACTGTGCTTCTGAAAGGGGACAGCATCTGAGGGTGCATTAGGAAAACTAAGACTAACAGTCCTTTTACAGATGCCAAAACTGCACAGGCCAAAGTCTTCTTTCCAAGAGAAGAAAGGCTAGGCCCAGCTATACACCATCTCCTGTTCTTCACCGCAAACATGAGGCACTATCTAGCAGGGAAGCTCCCGTGATCTGGTAGCCACTCAATCATTTGCTATCATTTCTGATCACTGCACACCACATTAGAATCAGTCCATGAATTAGTTCTGCCAGAAGCCACCCTGACTTTGTATTTTAATTGTTTCAGCATCAGTACAACTGGAGTTCTTTGCTGAGGTAACTTGGCAGTGCACTCCTCTCTTGTGACTCACAACCTATTTTATTTAGCAAAAAGTGGGACCATGAGAAGGCTTTGCTGCTCTACAGTTTCCATTTCATTCTAAAGCTTATCTTACCACAGCACAGACACTCTGTGGGATAATGCTACTTTGAATTACTTAGAAAATTGAAGGATTACTGCGCTTAATGTAAAAAGCACGAAACTGCTCTTATAACAAACACCATACTGATCTGAAGGAGCAACTGATTAAGTTTCTAATTCTTAGTTTCAGTATAATGTTCCCTTGTAAAGCTGGGTTCTTCCAGTTCATCCTTTAACATATGAAGTTGTTTCTGTCAAATATAGCAAAATGAAAGGTTAGAACTGCAAACCACAGAATGGTTAAGGTTAGAAGGGCTGTTAAAACTCATCTAGTTCCAACTCCCCCGCCATGGCCAGGGATACCTTCTGCTAGACTAGACTGCCCAAAGCACTGTTCAACCTGGCCTTGAACACTTCCAGGGATGGGGCAACCTGTGCTGGTGTCTTCATAATGTCAGTGAAGAATTTCTTCCTAATGTCTAATCTAATCTTGCCTCTGTCAGTTTAAAACCACTGTGAAAAAGTCCCTTTCCAGCTCTCCTGTATTGAAAGTATTGTATTTTAAGTATTGAAAGCTTTTCTAAGGTCTCCCCAGTGTCCTCTCCAGGCTGAACAACCCCAGCAGTTACCCTTTCAAAAGTTACCATTGCAATTGCTGAGCCTGCCAGGAAATACATTTCTAGCATCTACTGGCATCTGGCAAGATAACAGATACAGACTACAGTTTTTCAAGTTCAGAAACCTAATTAGTGTTTTCTTCTCTTACACTGTGTGAGTGTCACTGAAAAGAAACACCAAAACAACTGGTTTAAAATAAGGACATTATGACCTGAATAACTTGCCAACAATAAATTTTGCAATCATAAAATTTGAAGCTGGAAAAAGTAAACCAATGCAAAACAATCTTCCAATTTTGCTGTCTTGATACAGGAAAAAATCCTATCTGAAATCCAGAGAAATTTTACCTCTAAGAGACTGCAGGACTGGGATTAGATGCATTAAGCATACAAGCTGACAGAGCTAGTAATTTCTTGAAATGACGCTGCTAATGTTCCTGTGTCACTGTTCTTTGCCTGAAGAATAGTAGTTACTTTTTCTCAATTTTTCTCTCACATATTTGAGCTGTAAGTCTGCCTGGGTAAAGCTGAGACTGTTTTTATGCAGAGTATATATCACTGTGCTACTTCAGTCTACCAAGACTATAGGCTTGACATTGACTAGGCACTAGGGCTGAGGAGAGGTATACCTTCATTTTGTCAGGCAAAATGCAGTGGCACTTTTCTAGCATCACACTGCCCAAGGACACATCTAAAAACCAAAACCCTCTTGCATTCCTCATCACACATAGCCTTCTGAAAACTGCAGACAAAAGCAGTAAAAATGGAAGCTATTATGACACTGGGCATCTTGTGTTAGACAATCGAAGAGATGACTAAT
>JASSUY010023108.1:0-35448 GCA_032466535.1 Forpus xanthops
CCCATAGCAGGGGGGTTGGAACTAGATGATCTTAAGGTCCTTTCCAACCCTAACTGTTCTATGATTCTATGATTCTAGTAGCCAGCCAATGCAAAAGGTGAAGATCTATCACTCTTACAGGTTATTGTTTTGATCAGGTAGCAAAGATTTGTATTGATTTCAAGGCTCAAACATATGGTAGAGTTTTCTGGTTTTCTGTTTGGTTTATTAAAAGAAAATAGTTGATGCAACTATTTTGCTCTTAAAGTGTACTTTTTGCAACTTAACACCACTGTGTCTTAACTTTTCACTGCCCTATATGTAGTGTTTGGGTCTGGGTTTGTAATAGTTCTAAGCACATGTTCAGCTAATGTTACATAAATCTGCAAATTCAGCCATTTGTTGTGATTAACAAGACCAGTCACCACTCTTTAGGATGCAAATAACTCTCCTCAAAATTACTATTTTATCCCATTTTCTATAAGGGATTTCTTTATTCTGTGTTTGTAGAAGGGGGCATGTTACTGTCTCAACTCACATCCTGTTGTGGGATTTGGTTTATGTTTGTGAAATACAGTACAGAGATACCTCAGTAGAGTTTATACAATACCATGCAACAAAATATCCTGTTCAAAGTTATAGCTAGAAGATGTACAATAACTAATGTGAAGCTGCAGCTTGAAACGTTAAATGATAAAATTAAATACTGAGTATCCTCCTAATTAGTGTTCTTGTTCTGTGCTTTTTCTTAAGCAAGAGAGATGCCTGAGCAGAAAAAGAAGAAACAAAATAGAAAATTAGCCTATCATTGCTAATAGAAGTTTATAGTGTTCCAAGAAGTAATTAAAATTAGAGGAAATGTTAGTTTTAATTTTCTAGTTATAACCTGATTACACACTCTTAAAAGTCTGTTAGTGCTGGTATTTTCAGTTTGCTGGTAGTAGTACAAAATTACTTTTTGCTGTTGTAATGGCTTGATTAGGAGGGAGTGCTATAGTTTTGAAGAAGAGCCTTTGGAAATAATGTGGTACTAGGAACAGGCATTATTTCATGCTTACTGAATTTAGCTCTTGAGTTAAAACAAGCCTTTCTTTTATGAAGCCTGTATAAATTACGCATTTCATGGCTGACTTTTTTTTGTGTCTTGTTCTTTGTTGAATACAGGCAGACAGCTTTACCTGTGTCATCTGCCTACTGTGTTTTTGAAGCTACATGTTAATAGTGAGACAGGTCGTATTTTGTTCTTTAATGTTTCAGGAGTATTTTCTGTCCAGTTTGGATAGTTACCAATTCACTGTGTTAAATCTATCCTTTGATCTCATGTTATATGAGTAGCTAGATAGGGATAATGTCTCAATAATTAATTAGAAATTATTGTACTGTGTATATGGCATTGAAATTTAAGAGCTAGGTCAGTGTTCAGCATCAACTAAAACCACAAAAGTGTGCATAAAAGCTCTATTGATTCTAAGTCACATTGAGTTGTTTATGGAGAGGAGGTCTGAATAAAACTTTTCTTGTATACAGCTGAAAGGCACCTTCAGAAGTTATTTAGATATTCTAGAATCAAATATACATTAGTTGTCTGGCAATTGTTTCGCTAACCTGTTTTTAAAATGCTTCGTAATCACAATTCTTGCAGCATCCTTATGCAACTAATCGCAGCTTTTACTGTTCTCATTGCTAGAATGCTTCCCACTCCACCCAAGACCTATCGAAATATTTCTGCAAACTAATACATAAAATATGATCGAGATATTTGTCAGTTTTTCTCCATATATGACAAGTAATCAATTTAAAGATTATTATCATGTGTCTTCCTACCTCTACTGTGTCTTTTCTGGAAAAAAGAAAAAAAGGATTTAACTTAGTCTGTCCTCCTAAGTCTTGTTTTTTAGACCTGGAATTACTGTAGTTGTTCTCCTCTGGACTTGTGCCTGTTCATCATATACAGTTCATTGGCCTCTTTATTGAAATCTAATTCCTCATGTTAAACAGAATACTCCAGCTGAGAATTTGTTAGTGCAACCAGTGGAACTATTACTTGTATAAAAGTGGAACAATTATGTCATGTGCCACATATATGATACCCTATGTATGTAAGGATACAGACTGTAGCTTATAAAGATGGAGTCACTGCACTGTGTATTTGCTTTTTCCTCTCTTAAGTATAATATGTTGTACTGGCCTTCAGCTAACTTCATGCTTTTGATATCAGAGAATTTCCCCATTTTGCTCAAGTTCTGTTTTGAATTGTTTCCCTCTGGGCAGTTGCAGCATCTGCCATTTAGTGTCTTCTCCTGATTTTATAAAAATAAATATAGTACACTGTCATCCACATTATAAAAAGACTGAATAGCACCAAATTCAGGACAGAAATCTACCGTTTTTACAGTAGTGTAAAAGTTTGTTTAAAGTTAAAGACACATGTCTTTATAAACTGTGAGAATTGATTTTTTTTTTTCCAGTGAAGTCAGTGTTATTACTATCATAAAAGAATTAAAGAAAAAGGGATCCATTCTATTACAAAGGTCCCATTTACTGGATTAATTTTAACTTGGCACTAATTTTGTATACTCTTACTCACATACAGGTACTTGCCTAATTGAGTTAAAAGGGACTGATGAGCTGTTTAGAGCTAAGTGCTTTGCAATCAGGGGCTATAGCTCTGTTGTAAATAGGCTATGGTGCCTAGCTCTTTTTATTGTGTTAATGTGCATTTATTTGTTACACTAGAAACTTTGGAAAAGTCAACACTTTACTAATTTATTTCTTTATGGAAAAAAAATGTAGTACATATATATTTAGCCCATTTTAAAATTCTATGCCTACAAAATGACCTACAAAAATGAACTCACTTGCAAATTAACTGTGGGTTTAGTTAGCTCCTTAGCAGGCTAGTTGCAGTGACAGTAATCTGCACAGTAAGATTTCTTCTCTCGCTTTATTTCCAGACCTGTTCAGAGTTACTAACTCAGCCTTTGTACAGCTGTTGTTGGATAAAAATGGGAGGATCAAAAGGAACCTTTAAATTCTGCATTTAAAAACCATACCAAGCAGCTGATCATATCGTGAAGGGGCTGAGTTGGACCTTCAGCTGAGTTTTATAGTTCAGTTGCTTTAGGATGTGGTAATAGCACTGTGGTATGAAGTGATTTCAAAGTGTGTGTATCAAATCTTAAAAGTTAACTCGTTGTTAGGTGTTTTGGGTCTGTAAGATATAAACTTTACTGACTAATGGTAAGAGCTTGGTTTGTATGGAAGAATCCATTCTTTGATAATACAGATGACTTTATAGAAGATATAGTTCCCATTTATAAACTTTTTAAAAGGCAAAAAATATTTTATCAAAATTATACCTGATAGTAACTGTCAAAATGCTTTTAGCTGCAAGCAGAAGGTGATACAGAAAAACTTTCTTATGAAACATTTTGCGGAAATTAATATAGCATAAATGACAAACTAGTCATGTACTTAGACAAATACCTGGAGTCTGATGCACAAGCTAAGTAGTTCTGACGACATAAAATGCATTTTCTTTAACATCCTATTTTTTGTTCATGTCAACTCTGCAAAAATTTTCATAGAATGTCACTTTATGTGTAACTGCTTTAAAGTAATATTTGAAAGTTCTTTGAAAACATAATTTATATTTGTAGTATTTGAGTATAGCTTCTCAAAATATACTGGTGTTTGCAGAATTGGTAAGGTGAACATCTCCTTATTTCTTTTAAGCTTTTTGAAAAAGTTTACTCTTGAATGAACACAGCAAGCTGTAAGTTTCCTGTCTTTGCTCTGTCTGCCTTTGCCAGGCATGGTAGGAATGCTCAGTACACTAGTTACTCCTAGTTACCCTAAATTAAGCCATCTATTGTGGGACTGTGGGATTTCAAGACTGGAGTTGCCATCTCCTTTCAGGAGTAGAAAGCTCGTAAGCAGTATGAAGCCTTGTGTTCCCTTCTTTTTTCTTTTACATTGAGTGCTGTTTGGGTGGACCCAAGAAATTGGTCCATTAAATACAACTCATAAATAGGAAATAATGCTGTGTTCCACTATTAGAGATCCACTGTTTGGAAAGCTAGATTACATTTTGAACTGCAGTGAATGATTAGAGCAGTTTTCCTATTATTTAGTTTTAACAAGTTGCAATTGATAATGTCACTCAGCAACAGTTGTTAGGTAGGGAAGATAGGCATGAGGCATTTTCTCAACTTGCATTCCACAGAGATCACAGTTCTATTAATAAAAGCCATATAAGACTTCTACTAGCTTCCTGGATACAATAGAGATTCATTTAGTAATGACAGGAGTATTGTATGGCATACCTATTTGCCATACCACTTGGTGTAAGGCACCACATTTAGCATTTGTTTTTCATATGCAGCACGTAAGCTAATGGTGTAAAAATGTTTAAGATGGTGTGAATGTTCTTCTTTGAAAGTTCAGAACGGAGGTTTTCTTTGATGCAGTTCATCACCTTCTCTTAATATGCTAAATAACTCTGCCTAGTATGACAAATAACTGCCAAAAAAGGCTGGTACTTCAAAATTAATCTCAAGAAGACACTTTCTTAGAATGAAGCAAATGACATCACATATCAGCAAGATACCAGAACCATTGGTATGAAGAATATAATTTACCTGAAAGGGGTTTTGGTGAGAGTTACATGATGAAACTAGGCTGACATGACCAGAGTGCTGACCTATTTACATCAATGAAAACCAAGTGCTTCTGTTGGCAAGCATTGATCCTTGCCTTTCTTTAAAGAAAATCTCCAAGGCTAAAGAAACTTATAGTCAATATATCTGCTGGAGCCTGTTTGCATATTTGCTTCCCTGAAAGGCACTGAGATATCCTACCAGGTAGATTCCTTTGTGGTTATTTTTTTTTAACTTCTGTCTGTATTTTTACATCGAGACATCCTTGAGAATAGCATTGCCACAGCTGTATTTTATAGTTAGTATAATTTATGTGCACGTCCTTGAAATGTATCGTATCTGAAGTTGGATCTTAACTTGTCACCAGCCTAGGTCTTATTGGCTTGCTTGATGTGTACATTCTTAACTCAAATGGAAAGCCTCTTCATCAAATTGTTGCTTTATTTTTTCATGGATGAAATGAAGAATGTTTGAATTAAAAACAGGTACAAAATGAAACGTTATGAGCTCTGATGTAGCTTAAACCCTGTAGTTTTAAAGGTACATAGCAGTGAGACTGAAAGATTATCCCAGAGTAATCTGCCTGCGAGGCCTTAAAGACAACTGTTGTTAAAGAAAAGCCATTAGAAAACTCCATTACTGGACTGGGGCAAGCTGAAAGATGCCATGTGCACTGGTCTTTTTTGCAGAGGTGGGGAGTAAAGCAGCAGGGAAAGACCAAAATAGCATAGCTATCTGAAGGTGATGTTCCTTCTCTCAGTCATAGGCTTGTTATGGACAGGGTTATGCTATTCACACTTCTCTGTTGTAGGGGATGTTCTCAAACATTTGCAATGCAGGCAAGCAGTGAGTGAACTTCTGCCAGGTTTAGATGATGGCTTTGGGGGAATGCATTGCATGCCTAAGTACTGAGCTCCCTTCATGATTGCAGCAATGCTGGCTGGTCAGTAATAAATCCATTATGGCATGCTGCATCTGTTGCACTAGTGGATGTTACTCTTTGCTACATCTAGTCTTTTTGGCAGAACTATGATCTCTATGGCTGTTCCGTCACGGTAATTGGCTGAAGATTCACACTGTGGTGCTCTATGCCACTCCCATGCTGACTGCTGATCTCATGCCTTCTGTCTGTCTTCTCTGTCAGTATCTGAAGTCCAGGCCTGCTTGATAATCGATTTGGCTAGATTCATCAGCATGACTATTGTGATTTGTTTTTCTTTAGTCTGTGTGTTAGCACGTGTTCTGTGTTACCACAACTGCTTGCCTGCTTGAAGAGATCTGGCAGGTACACATTGCAGATCCACAAGCCAACAAATGTAGAAGATGTATCATTGTTCCGTATTTGACTTCTGTGGGGGCTGAGGCAGACCCTTATCATATCAGAATATTAAATCTTAGCCTTCCATTCTGATTCCCAGCATCCAGGGATACAAGCCCTAACAACTGTAAAAATTTCAGGGGAAGAGGTAGAAAAATTACTAGCCATCCATGCTGTTGCTACAATAATAAAAATAATAATAATGACAATAATAATAATTCCCAGCCAAGGAAAGTAGATGGCAGTGTATATAGAAAGAGCAGGAGTGTGTAAAAGGCTTTTTTACTGCTTACAGCGGCATAGAGAAGTGCCATTTTATGCTTAAATAACTAATGACTATTTAAGTAATGCCTGCATACTTGCTAGGGTTTGTCAAGATGTGGAGGACAGAAAGCAGTTTGGTGACACCTGGGTAATGCCTAAGCTTCTGGTTGCCTGTTAATGACTTATAATCATTGTATTGGCCATGAAATATGGCTTGATGCAAGAATGTGTTTTAAAAAAAATTAAAATTGTTCCAGTCCTTTCCCTGCCCTGTTAGAGCTTTGTCTTGTACTTTTATGTTGCATTTCAGTTCTCTGGTGCTGAGTCAGCACTGCAGGATGTAATAGTGGCACTGTGGCCTTTTAGGTTTTTGTTTTTGTACCTAGCCGTATTTCTGTAATTATTCCTGAGACCACCTTTGTCTCGGCTTCTCCTACAGGGAGAAATATTCCAGATCTCTGCTGGTTCCTTTCTGCTAATGTCAAGTGGCAAGGCAACTCTTGGGGTACTGGTACTGAGACCTAAGGAGCCTGTTGATCATTTAGCTTCATGGCTATAGTCTATGGATTACATCAGCAGGCAGAGACACTTCTTAGTCCTGTTCTAGAATTTAGTGTGACAGGTTCTGTGCAGTCGCTGAAACTTTAATAATAATAATCCTGGTTATTAGAATGAATCTGAAAGTGCAGAATGGGATGTGACTCATCAGTTGGCTACCTTGAGGAGGGTTGCACATAAAACACATATTTGAAAATAGTGCAATTTTGTCCAGTTTTTCCAAAGTTATTTTGCTGTTATTGGAATTTGGACTGTATTGCTTTGAGCTGCATCATGTGTTGAAAGGTGAAGGGTAGAGGGGGATTGTCACTGTTTTTCTTAACACTTTTCTTGTGCTGTCACAATTGCATCTTTATTGCCATAAGAACAGTTTTCAGAATAGAACAAGTTCCTCAGTGAAGGGGAGGAAGAAAAATATCTTTCCATTTTCATTCCCACCTATTAAGAACTGCTGCCCCTGTAAACTCAGAGCTATTTGCTGGCAGAGAAACTGTACTGACATTTCTTTTTCTAGAAATCTGAATTGAAGACTATTCTGAAGAAAAACACTTGAAAGCTTCCTTTAGCAACTCTTCCCCTGCGTTATAAAAGTTGAATATAAATTATTAGTGAAATGCAGCGTCACAGTGGTTTGTTTAAAGCTTGTCTGCTAAATTAAGTCAGAATTCCAAGCTCATCAGTAAAAATCTCTGATTTCCTTACTCTCAGACTGTAGTGTCTACCCCTTCCTCTGGCTGCTGTTTTGCAGGTAGCTGTGTTGTTTTCATGAGTATCTATAATCTAAACATTGTCCCTAATTGTTTTTGTGCCCAGGCAGGGGAAATAACAGTCTATTGTGCTGTCTACATACTTGGATGTTGACTTAGATTTCTGTATAGATTCTTCGGCAGATTTTGGAAGTATCTGAGTGTCTTCTATAGAGAAAAATCTGAAGAACAGAATATGAATGCCAAGTCTAAGTAGTCTCAAGTATTAATAGTTTTATTACCTAATGAAGTCAAGAGATATACATTTTTATATTGTAGCTAATATAACCCAGTGAGTGAATGATTGAGGAAGACCACATGCTACTTCACTTCCACCTCTAACATGGAATTACTGAGTTCTTCAGTCCTACGCCACAGTTTTAATTGTATGTTCATTCCCTTTTTATATCAACATTTCAAGTATATTTTTATTACATTTCCCATTGGTTTCTGATGTTGATCTGGCTTTTTTTTTTTAAGTACCTCTTTTCTTTACACACCGCTTTAATAGGACTTTTTAATGGGGAGGACAAATGGTTGTGTCTCGCAGAATTTAGTGAAAAGTTGCTTCTAGAATCCTGAATGGTATAAGTTTTGTCTTCTTTAAAGGCTGAAGAAAGATAGCGTGCCTATTTTTTATACATTTCATTCTGATGTCCTACAAAGTATTCAGTTAACTTAATAATAGAGTGGAATATCTCTATGGAATAGAAGTGCCTTTCCTAGTACCCTTAGCCTGAAGATAGCAGATTCTGTTGATCATAGAATCATAGAATAGTTAGGGTTGGAGAGGACCTTAAGATCATCTAGTTCCAACCCCCCTGCCATAGCTCACTGCTTCCTATGGAGCTCTGTGGGTGAGAGTGGCTGGGTTCTGCTGGCTCCCCTGTGGTCTTCCTCTTTGAAGCTATGGCAGTTGTCTGTGTGTCTGCTGGTTTTCTTGCTCCTGCAAGTCACATCTCTGAAGCTAATAAGAGAGAAGAAGGGGCTGGAATATCTGTGGGAAGCAAGTTGTATGAACTACTTCCATGTTCATACCACTCTTCTAGAAGGACCCAGCTTCATTCTCAGTTGAATACCTCACACACAAAACTCCTACAAAAACATGTAGGTCTTTTCTTCCCAGCCCACTGTCAGTTCCTGCCCTGCGGTGCCAGATGCTTTCTGCTTGATCCTGATCCTCACCACCTTCTCCTGGAGGACCTGGGGTGCCATTCCAAGTGGAAAGGAAGTATAAAACTGAGATGAGCCTCAGAGCTGTGGCAAAGCACAGAAATAGTCATTGGTTGTTTCTCACCTGGAGAATAGTGCTGGTACCTTCCTAAGAGACATCTGTAGTCAGCAAATTATTTTAACAAATAATTCTAGAATTAAAGGTACACATTTTTAATGTGCCTTTTTAAAATGAGCCCTTTAGTAAAAGCTCTGTTCAAGACTTGCGGAGTCTGATTGAAGGATGTATAGAAGTATTTATTTCAGTCTGTGAGATACCCTATTTCATTCAGCTGGATAAAACTGAGGAAAACTGTCTGAAAGCAGGATATAAGGCCTGGGAGAGTGCAGTTTTGTTCTCTCTTGCTTGAATAGCAGTAGCCCACCTGCTTCTGTTCTGTAAAGAGTATATCACCATTCCAGTGGGCAGTTCTCATGTGCTGTAATTTCAAGGTGAAATTTACGGCAGCTCCTCCTTCTTTCCCTCAGCCTACCTATCTATAGTCCTGCCTCTGATTGTTCTCCTAAAGAAAAATAAGAGGGGTAGAGAAAGTTTCATTAAATGCCTGTTTATTATGTCAACATCTTAGGGATTCATTTTTGTCAGGAACCTGCAAGAGGCAGTAATAATGAAACCCTGTAATGGTAACTTTCTCTTTAAAAATTTACAAATAGCTAGGTTTTATATTGGTAGAAGAGGATAGGGAGGAAATACTGGAATTGGTAAAGCCAGCATCTTAGCATGCTATTAATACAGAGAAATCACTGTCCTTTTACGTGTTTGGAATTTTACAGATTGCTTCTCCTTGCAGTTTTCTGTCAGATAGTGTCAATGTGATGCACAGTAACAAAAAACAAAACACCCCCCCCGAAAAAAAAAAACCAAACCCACCACTTGTTTTTGTTATTGCTTAGATTATATTGACTTGTGCTTCTTTTGACAAGGCTACCTCCTTACTTTCATAATGGGACCAGACTTTCAGACAGTCAGTGAGATCTTTTATTTTGTGAGTCAAACCATGCTTTTGTTTATTCAAGTTTTATTTTCTAGTTGGCATCTGTAGGAGACCTTGACCCCTATTAAAAAACAAAAAAGCCCCAACCAGCCCAACCCAAACCAACAAAAACCTCCAAACCAAAACCCAACCAAACAACAACAAAAAACCTACAAAACAAACCACCAAAAAAAAAAAAATTGGAAGTGCTTCATAGTTTCATGGATTCTTCTGAAGTCCAAAATCTCTCTTGAATACAAATTACATATGAGTAAAGCTTGATGCACTAATAATTATTGTTTCTGTTACTAAAAGAATTGACAGTCTGAGAATACAGCTTGGTGTTTCTGTTTTAGGTTGCTTATTATTCAAGCAACAAAGCGTTAAATACCTATGCTTTAAGAATCTGTTTGTTTTTTTTTTTTTGGTTGAATTGTTAAAAAATTAACACCTTCTTTCCATTTAAATCATGTAAATAGTTAAGACTCATGCTGTAGCTAAGCTGATTCTTTCTCTGTTTTAAAAATAGAAAATGCTAGAGCAGTCCTTCCCTTCCCCCACTATGTACTCACTAGTCCAAGCTAGTAAATGTTACTGAATGGATTTCAGTGTTGTAGCCATTCTACAGTAAGTACAGGAAGATCCTTTTTGAAAAAGCGAAAGGAGGAAAAGAGGTAGTAGAAATCCCTTTGGCAGTGCTCGTCAGACCAGAGTACCTGCACCAATGACAGACAGGCTTTCCTCGAGAAACAAATAATGACAACAAGCACTGCTGTTCAGAGGAGCCAGAATCTCCCCAAAAGACGCCTAGAATGTGTAGGGGAGTGTCCTGCGAAACGAAAAGCTAGCTGGGGTATTCTGACCAGCCAAGGTTAGTATAGCAGCCATTTCAGCAACTGTGTATGCTAAGCTGACCCAATTTGTGATATACTAGCTCTAAACTGTTTTGTGGGTTTTATTTCCTTAGCTGTAATAGAAATGCATGCTTACATTAGTGGCACTTTATTGTCTTGCATGGGTTAACGCAAGGGTGTTGAAGCTATTTTAGTCTGTTCTGCGCTCTTATCAGCTGATCTAAAATACCTTTTCTTGTTTATCTGCCCTATTTGTTTTATGCAAGTGTTCAAGGTTTGACTTACCCTGACTTTTGCTGTCCTGTCACAAGGTAACTGGATACTGAGGGGTAATTGTTTACAGCAAGTAACCAGGGAAGGAGAGGAGGGGGAGGAGTAAACTTTACATATAACTTTATATGCAAAGTGTATGGGTAGCTGAAATAGGAGACAATGGAGGAACTACAGGTGACAGAGCTTGTAATTTGATAGGATACTAAAACCAAAGATAAAATTGTAAAGGTTTGCATAGAGAAGTACTTGGAAGGCATTTAAGCTGCTGGACACATGTTTTCAGCCATGAGGACCAAACCCTATTATAAAAGAAGTGTTTTGGACTGCAGTTGTCTCCATCGTATTTTCCTTTTTTTTTTTTCATAACACAAATGTGTAAAAGGGAGACGTGAGCAATTGCAAGAGTAGTAGGAATGTTTTAATCATAATTATTCATATATAAGTCATCATAATTCCAGTTTACATTGGTCTTATCATAAGGCTCTGAGTGAAGGGGAAAAAAAAGAAACCTATGATAATAAGATGTCAAATTAAAACCCGGAGATGTAAAAATAGTCAAGGAAAGGGAGATTTGGTATATTGTACATAAAAATAATTATGAATTTACCATGTAAAACATAGCTGTATGCTACAGGAATCACAGGTATTCTTAAAATACCTTTGCTAATTTCTAGTACTGCCAGTTTTAGAATTAAGCAAAATTCAAGAACTTAAGCAACAGTTACCATAGCTTCACAAGTAGCTCTTTGAATGTTTTAATAAGCAGTATATCTTTTGTCTTCACACTGTTTGCTGTTACAGATTTCCTGATCTATAGCAATTTCTGTTTCCGAACATTTCAGCTAGTTAGGTCAGTAGTTTCCAAAAAAAACTAGGACATTCTTGGACAGAAAAGAAATATACAACTTTATCATTGTTAACACTAATGCTCCTTGATATGGTTCAGGTTAGACTCTTTTGCCATTCTTATAAAGAAATAGCCAAAGTCAAGTTTTGAAATTTTGAAAATCACAGTAAAATATGGAAAGTAATTTTTTCTGAAGAATCCATCTCAACTCAGTGCAGCTACTTACAGCCTCTTTGTGATTGCCAAGCTGGGCATATATATATTTATTGATAGACATCTTTGAAGTACTGAGAAACTTGTGTTGCAGTTGAGGCTTCTGGTTGTTGCAGTTCACTTGAATAGCAAGTATATCTAATATCAAATCTGAAGGAGGCTCTGTTCTTCCCTCTCTGTTCTCATCCATGGAGGTATCCAAGCCTGACTTTATTCTTCAGCCACCCTTTCAGAGCAAAGTCATACTGCAGTACATCATGTAATTAAATACGCAGATTGGAAAATGGAATAAAAGTGATGTCATGATAAGATTTGGTAGAGGGCTGAAATTGTAGAGTCATGCTAGGAGAAGGTCTTCAGCTTACTGACTTGAGGGTCCACAGTTGGGCTACTTAACCAAAATCTCCTGCATGTAGCAAAAGTCAGCACACTAGGCCCAGGTTTGCTGCGCAGCTGGATTCTGCTTTTAAGGCTAGGGTTTAGGTCATGTGCTGTATTCATTCTCCAGCAGGCTGGGAAAATACTAAGAATTTTGAGCACTGCTAGGGGAAAATTGATCACAACCTGGATTAAGGCTGAGACTGCATTTGAGGAGCAAAATTATTTCAGGCAGAAGTTCTCCAGGGTCTGGACTCAGCTCAAAATGTTTTTATGCCTTTTCTGTCACTTTCTAGGTGGGAAGGTTGCTTAAAAACCCTTACTTCATTTTAGTGACTTGTCTAAAGAAATAACAGCAGCCTAAGAGTACTATCACCTGCTCCATGTACTCAAATAAAATCTAACAGATCACTGAATTTAGAGGTTGATGTGATTTTACACTTGTCACTCTTCCTCTGGTGCACAGAGCTTGCAAGCTACTTTCAGCTAGAAAATTATCCAGCCAGTTGTTGAGCCTTCAAGAAGATGGCAAAACCAAACTGTTCATGAGCAAATGGACCAGGGGAGTTGTGGCTATGCTTTAGGGCTTGACACACTTCCTCCTGTGTGCAAGGCCTGGCACATCTGCCATCATCATTGCGAGTGCCTTCACATAGGATAATGTTGTTTCTGTCAGGAGCCAAGTGAGCTATGTTTGGATACTGCTGCTGTGATTTTTTTAGAATTTTTAATACAGTTTAGTGACTCATGTCTCTATGTGAAAAGTATGTTAAATGGCAATGCCAAAGAGCTCAAAATTTAAGAATTGTTAAAAGTAACACTGCCTATGCCACACTGATTTGACTCTGATGCATTATCATAGAATCACAGAATGGTTGAGCCTTGAAGGGACCAATGGAGGTCAGCTAGTCCAACCTCCCTGCTCAAGGAAGGTCATCTAGAGCACATTACTCAGGATCATGTTCAGGTAGCTCTTGAGTATCTCCAGGGAAAGAGACTCCACAAATCTCTCTGGACAGCCTATTCCAGTGCTCAGTCACCCTCAGTTTTTTGCCAACACAGTCACATGCTGTACTTTTCCACAAAGCTCCTTCTTTCTTTGATGTGCAAGATGGGTGATGTGCTGAGAATGCAGTCACTTTATACTCAGAAAAAATACACCCTATATTTTCCTGTATGTTGTAAAGTTTAGAAGGCCTATAGTGAGTGGTAGGGAAGAAGAGTTAACATTTTAATGTCCCTAAAAGCAAATTCTATTCTTGTCTTTGCTGTGGCACCTGTGTGTTTTAAAACCAATCACCTAACCTGAAAGTTTCTTGACTGATCATGGTTATTATTATCTGAGGCTGAAATTTCAGAAGCTCAAAGGTCTCATAACCATAATTAAACTATGCTTTCAGTGTACACTCTAAGCTATTAGATTGGTCTTACAATTTTAGCATTAAAACTCTCTGCCTTTTGGTTTCTTAGTTATAAATAGTAGGAATGGATGATGTTATGAGGATAGATTCAGCAAGGATTTTGAAGTATTCTTTGTTATTGGGAGAATATAACTGAAAATGCAATATAAAATTGACAATGTTATAGTCAGTTTATAGTTTGGATAGCATATCTCAATGAACAAGAGATCCTATTAGATATGAAGGTAAAAAGTAGTTTGAATGCTAACTCATTGAATAAGCAGTGGAATGGCAAAGCTACTGTGTGGTCACATAATGTGGGTGCATCACAAGCAGAACTGTGTAGGAAGATAGACATAGTTTGTATGGTTTTCAAGAGTAGGATATAACTGGCACTTGCATTTGGAATGAAATCCCCAAATTTTGAAAGTCTACATGATAAGAAACAGTGGAAATAGTGTTAATTTGAACTAATAAAGGTTGGATTGTTGTTTTTTTTTTTGCAGGTGTATATTATGCATATATACTTATATATTGTTACATAATTCTTAGTCAAATGAAACCAAGTAGTATTTGAAGTATTTAAATGAAGTATTTCAATGCAACTTCAACTATATCTTGTCCCTTAGACATATTTTAATCTTCTGTAGACTAAACTGTGATTCTTTTGGAGTTCTCCAAAGTTGATTGCTGGAATTTCATTTGTCAAATGGAAGTGGCTTGTTTTACTCTTCATATTTCATCACAGTATTTAAGCACCAAAGATGCTTTCTTAACTTTTAAATCATAGAAACATAGAATAATTAGGTTTGGAACGGACCTTAAGATCATCTAGTTCCAACCCCCCTGCTATGGGCAGAGACACCTCCCACTAAACCATGCCTTCACTTAAGATTCCTTTAAATCGTTTTTAATATCAAATATCAATTAAGTGGTTGACACACTTTTTTATCCTGTATGGGAGTTTGAGAAATGGGTGATGCTTTAGTTCCACACTAAAAATCTGTTAGAACTTAATTCCATGTACAAAATATCAGGCAGTTTTAATAAATGAAGTGAGACCACTGATCTTGGGACTGTAATGTTACATTTTTTCTCTTCTACTTATTGATCTTGTCTGTTGCTTCAGTTGCTGCAAACTGAAACACTCAAAATACATCTTAAGGAATAAAAGGAAGCAGCGATGAACTTATACGTAGCATTTGTTGGATTTGCAGAAATGAATGTTAGCTGCAACACTTCCAGAGTAGTTTGTGTTTCTCATCTCCCAGTAAAGGGAGTAAAGGCGTAGAGGACTGTGACAGGTTCTATTTGCAGCTTTTCTCTGATGATACTGATTTTTCTGAGGGCTGGGACAGCATCTCTTTACCTTTGTACAGTATTTTTCTGAAATGATGAGCCTTGGCATGAATCTTCTCCCATTGAAGTCAGTGAGGAGCCTTCCTTCACTTCCAGTCTTCCTTCCTCCAAAAATCCCATTTCTGATTTTTTAAATATACCTTTTATATTGGGATGGGGTTTGCTTCAGATCAGTTTGGGTTTTTTGTTTGCTTGTTTAGGACTACACAAGTTTTTAGAAATAAAACCAAAAAGGATAGGATGAATGGAGTGAAAGACTTCTACAAAATATATTTCTACTTAGTATTTTACTATTATGATCATAACTGCAGGAATGACAAACAATAGCAGGTAGGTGTAAAGAAATGAAGTCTTTAGGAAAATATGATGAAAAGAATATTAATAACATAGAAATGGATCAAAGTCAGAATTAAAAATCCCCATTTTGGGGATTTTCACTGCTGTGAATGGTTATCAGAGCCCAATTTAACAAAGAGTTGGTCAGAAAATGACTGAGGCAATAACGAACTGCTAAAAGAAAGATACAGTTCAGAATACAAATCAAATAGCATTTGGGATATGTTCAGAATATCTGTGCATATTTCTAAGTATGTTATGAGTAAGTAGGAAAATAACATGAACATTTGGCAGTTCTTCCATAACAAATTTGTGTACTAGCACCGATTTTTGAGGATACAAAACTATGTATCTCATTGCACAAGGTTAAAAGGAAGGAGTTTGCCCTGTAGTTCTTAAACACCTCAAGGTTCACTTGCTTTCACTGAGTTTCTCTTGTGTTGAAATTCCAGTCCATCTGTCTTGGAAGGCAAATGCGCAGATACTGGCACTATGAAAAGTTGTTATATTACAAAAAAAAATGTGAAAGTGAATAAAAAGGGCTGCAGCCCTTCAGCATAAAAAGAAGTAACCGGCAACTTGTTTATGCGCATATCTTCAAAGCTGTGTTTACTGAAGGGTGCAAGTTCGTGTTACAGTGAGCTGCTGATCTCCTTCCAAACATAGCTGGAGCGAACAGGCCCAGCTAGCAAGAACAGATGTTTGTTTTTTTATTTTCCAGATTGAAAGAAATGAGTAGGATTTATAATTGCAATTGGCTGGAAGTGCCATGGGGAGATGGAGACTTAGGTATTGTATGATACTTTGTAATTTATTTGTTTTTAACTTCACCTGTTAATACAGTGAATATATATATATATTCTTTCTTGTTAGTGTTTACAAAGCAATGTAGGTTGCCCTTCTTGGTAAAGTATACACCAGGGAACTTGGAACTAAAGTGACTTCTATATATAGTTAGAGATACTTTGTAGTCAGCACGTCAGAGACAACTTCAGTAGGGAATTAATGCATTAACAGTTTTGGAATAGATTATGTTTGCTAAGACTGCTGTTACAGACAACAATGAATGAAAAACTGTCCTTGTTCTTGTTAATGCTTTCTAAATGAGAGACATAGCAAGTTTGTAGGTTAGCAGGAGGCAGCAATCTACACAAAAAATATAAGACATCTTTGCTGTTTGTTTATGGTGCATATTTTGAACATATTCTTGTTACTGCGGTATTTAATGATGAATTACTGTTTATTGATAAATCAGGTGGAATGTGAAGGGGTTTTTTTGTCCAAACTGGGTTTGCTCAAAATGTTTCTGTAGCATTTTGGTTGTAGATTTTATTTCTAGTAGAGATGATACAGGCCTTTTGTATTTAATAGATTTAGCAGAAACTGCTAGTTGCTGGGTGTCTCTACAGGAAGACAGGGATATAAAATGGGTCTAGGTGCAAAACAGAGCACACAGTGGTATCTGGCATCACTTGATTGATCTCAAATGTCACTGGAGTAATGACATTAACAGACATTCATATGGTCAATCCAAGAGGGAAGGAGGTGAAGGGAAGAAAGGTGGTAAGCATGTTGCTTTCAGATCGTACCTGCACATTTTCTCTGTTTAGAGTTACAAACAACTACAAAAATGTAGTGTGTTTATGGGCATAAAAACCTCATGACACAATTATATTAGATGTTTTTCTTTATAATAAAGTGTCCTTTTTTTGCCTGTTAATTTAGGAGTAGGGTAAACTGTCAAGAGAGAGAAGTTCTCATTTATAGAAACACGGTAACAAAACTTCAAAAGCAGCCTCTAAATACAGCTATAATTCTTTTTGAGGAATTTGTAGCAACTGCCAGCAGGAGACCTTAATGGATCTACTTAAGTTGAATTAGAACAATTTGAGTGCTGGTTCACATACTGCTTAGAAGAAGGAAGACATTGGTCAAAATTCTGCTTCAAAAGTGATTGCATGCATCCAGCCTACAGTAGGATTAATATATCTTACCTTATTGGGATGACAAAGAAAATAGTGATGTGTTGTCAAAATTGGGTCACTTTCAGACTTCTGAGGTCAGTTTTTGTAGTATAATACCCCTTAAAATCCCAGTCACTTTTGCTTACAGTTTTTTTTAGCCGTTATTCTAAAAGTAAGAATTGCAAAAAATTACGTTTATTTAATCTTAAATAAAAAGTATAGGTAATAATGTCAGAGTTTAGTGCAAATAATTCTGAGGGTATTGGAAGGTGGATCTTGCCTGTGAAGGACCCTCACAGATAACGGATACTCTTACAGAATAGAAATCACCATGCATTTTTAAGATCAGGTTTAGAAAGCTTTAATTTCCTGTATGGTTTTAGGATAATTTTAATACTCATCGGTGCTTTTTGCTATATTTTTTGATCGGAATAACATCCAGTAGTGCTGAGTTCCATAGTGTAGTTATATGTTTTGTGGGGAGATATAGTCATATATCTGAGTAAGTTTTAGTTTCATTCATTAACACCTCTAGGAAAGCTGAGGTTTTATCTCAATTTCCATATTGTGCACTATTTCACAGGCTTTAACTGTGCCCCAATTTCTTTTCAGGTTGAGCAGTTTTAATCTTTTCTGTCATTTGAGGGAGCTGTTTATTGCAACCAAAAGTATCCTTTCTGAAACAGGCCAGTGGACAGA
The DNA here is from genome assembly GCA_032466535.1 of Forpus xanthops. Taxonomy (NCBI): domain Eukaryota; kingdom Metazoa; phylum Chordata; class Aves; order Psittaciformes; family Psittacidae; genus Forpus; species Forpus xanthops. The sequence continues at coordinate 18,054 of JASSUY010023108.1, forward strand.
AGGGGTCCAAAAGGGAATGGAAACGGTGTATTTCTAGTGAATAGTTACCTTAGAGCTTAGAGGAATGATTGCCAGTGATTGAGCAATAGCCTTCTCATTTAAAAGTCCTTGCCTTGTCACCAAATTGCAATAACTGGCTTTCCAGGCAGACCTAGTCCATTGCAACAGGCAAAGTCAAACATGTTTACGTATGGGAGATTTATCTGCTGTTGTTACCAATTCATTTTATTTAGTTAATACTCTCTACCTTTGTGCAGGGATTTTTTGGGAATTGATATATCTCACGTGAGTGATTGCATTAGCATTTTTAGAGTTCCAGTGATTTTCTTCTTACAGGAATAAATACCAGCAATTCATAATATACTTTGAAGATGGTTCTTCCTTGCACAATCTCTCAAAATTTGATCTGCAACATTTATACAGTAAATTGATATCAGCTGGGTCTGCAACCAGGTCTGGCTAAAAGGGACCTGTCAGTGGTCTGTCTTCTAGAGGAAATGTCAGGTTCTTCATCAGGAACCATGGTATGAACCTGGGACCTGGATTGGGAGTTGAGTGGGTATGTGTGGGTAAGGTGGGATTGTTGTTGGGTTTTTTCTTTCCTCACTCTCCCCCTTCTTTTTTTGGGGTGATAAATAGATGAAAATAAATGCCAAATCTTTACATTAAGCATATCTAACTTTTTAGTTCTAATAGACATTTGAAACCAGAACTTAGACTTATTTCTACTATAGCCATTTTTTAGTGATTCTCACTGTACTTCTCTGCTTGCACTTGTGTAGTAGCTGCAGAATAATCTCATACATGAGGATTTATGTATTGATTTTCATATACTTCAGCTTTTTCAGGACCTTTTTAGGAAGGTTTATATCCAGTTTAGGTCCAAATATCAGTTTGCTAAAGTCTATACGTTTCTATATGCCAGCTGCAAAACCAAATTATATTATTTTTTTAAAGAAACAAAAATAGAAGTGAGAGATGGGAAGCATGGTATTTGGTGGATTTATTAAATCAGATTAATGAAATCAGTATATAAAAAATTTGTTGTCTGCAACACAATCATTTATTAGAGATGTTTACGCTTAATAGAGCAGGTTTTATTGTCTAGAAACTGATAATTTGAATTAGAGTTTCTAAAGAAGAGAAAATGTCATTGGAGAGTTGTCTTCATTCTATGCTTTATATTTTTTGCTTTGCTCTATGCATTTCGAAATCTTCTTAATTCATATGGTTTACTCAATAAATGTTGTTATTATATAGGTTCTTGGGCAGATCGCTCACCTCTGCATGAGGCAGCCAGTCAAGGACGTCTTCTTTCTCTAAAGACTTTATTGTCACAGGTGAAGGCCATGTTCTTAAAATTGCTTTCATTTTTAATATCACTTAGTCTCTCATAGATTATTAATGCAGATTTAGTATGCTTTGCTTTGCTCTCTTGAATTTTGCAGAGCAATACACATTTAAGAATTTTTTTATGTGATAAAATACAAGTTAATATTTAAAATATTTTCTGTGTATGTTTTCAAACTTCTCTCCCACCCTAAAGAAAAACTTACCAAAGCTGTATCTAAATTCATATCAGTCTTCCCCTCTTGCATGGTATAAGTTAATGTAGTTCTACTGCATTAAGCCCTCAGGTAAACTGCTAATTAGGAAGATACTTGCTGAGGGGAAGAATCACTGAAAAATTCTGGATTTTGCATAACTGTGATTTAAAAAAAATATGTATTTTTAATACAAAAGGAGGGACTGTGAACCACAAAACTTATACTATTACAGTATTGTCATATTATCCACTACAACACTAAATATTATACTATATAATACATTTGATAAAAGCTAATAGATACAGTTCTTAGTTCTGAAGAATCAAACAATGTCTACTGCAGAAAATTTCAAGGGCTTGATGATTTTATAAGTCCAAGGCATGTTTTCCTTGCAAAATTCATGGGTTTAAATAGTTCATAGTTCAGACCTTAAGTCAGAGAATCATAGAATCACAAGTCAGTTTAGACTGAGAGCCTTGTTGAGTTTTAAAGATCACCATCAGTGGAGATGCACCAACATCTCTGAGCTGCTGTTCCAGGGTTTCACTGTCCCCACAGTGATTTTTTTGGTGTTCACTGAGGATTTACTTATTGCAAGTAGAGTTTTAAGCCTAATTATTGTAAACTATTAATTTGAACAAAAGCAGTTGTTTTATGATCTTTTTATGTCATTCATATCCTGTATAGGGATACAATGTTGACACACTAACTATTGACCAAGTAACACCACTTCATGAAGCCTGCCTGGGAGATCATGTAGGATGTGCAAGAATCCTTCTTGAAGCAGGAGCAAATGTAAGGAGGTTTGATTTTGTGTTAACTTTGATTTAACTGAGAAGGATATATTCTGTGATTTGTATTTTATTTTAATTGGTATTTCTCTCTGCTCACTCTATTGATTGCATTGATCTCAATTAATTACAATAAACTGCCATCTGAAAACTAGCAAAGGAAAGTGATGGGCAGACCTTAAGACAAGTAACAAACTGGAGAGAATCTGCTAGTTGTATGTCACCAGCCTCATTTCTTCTCTGAATTTCATTGCATTATCACCATTGTAACTATGGAATGCATCCCTCTCCTCTTCTGGTTTCCTCTGGCTTTGAGTGGCTTCCAGAATATTGCTCCTTTAATATTTTAGTCTCCAGAATGTCTTTTTGTCACACTGCACATGTGTGCTCTTACCGTTCTGTGGTCTGAGTACAAAAAGGCACAGGCTCTTTTCTGTGCACCTGACACCGGCTGTCTATCTGTTAGTTATCCCGAAACTCTATGGGACCTTAGAGACCACTTTCCTACAATCTCTGCTGACACTACAGTTCATGTGCATAGTTTGCCAAATCTCTGATCTTTGTGATGGAAATATTTATTGTCCTTAAAATTCAGTTTTGAGAACCATGTAGATTATATTTGTTATTACAGAAAGCGAAAAACAGAAAACATGCACAGATGTTTCCAAACCCGATTCCTCTTCTCCTCAGCTAGCATGAGGATTCTAAAGACACAAATCTAGAGATCCTATGGACAAAATTATAAGAACAAATATCGTTTTTCTATCTGAATTTTTTTAGTGCTTTTAACTGTTTTTGTGGGTTTGGGTGTTGTGTGGAAGAGGATATGCCAGAACCCTGGAAGGAGTCCTCTTCTAATACCTGTGCTCCCTCTTTTAGTATGATCAGCCCTCACAAGTTTGCCTAGTTTCTATCCTCATTCTCTCACACTAGGATTGTTTGGTTAACCAGTGAGGTTGGTATTAAATAAGCAAACCTGTATTATCAGCTTTGTTTCCATCCTGTGAAATGTCCTTTCAACCTGGAGGTTAAAACCACAGAAGATGACAAATCTCACATTTAACATGGAGTTTGCATTCTTGACAGAGCTGTGGAGAGAAGGGCCCTCATAACCCCATTGCTACACACGGTGTACATTTTCAGCATCAATGAAACAAACTAAGTGCAATGACTTTTGAAAACTATTTACTGATCAGGTGTTAATATGTACTCTTTGGTATTCCAGGTGTGTTTTGGTTTATTCAACATAGCTTAACCAGAATAATAGTAAACTAATTTCAGCTGAGGGGTGTGGTGAGAGGAAGGCAGTAGCACGGACTGATCAGTTAGGCAACTTTAATTCTAGCCAGTTAGGTGGGGCTGGTTTTGTTATTTTAATGCAGTTTCTAACTATTTACTATTCAAAAGTTTACCTTTCTTTCAGTTCTATTCTTAAATAGATTTTATATATTCTAGGTCAATGCTACAACAATTGATGGAGTGACACCTTTATTTAATGCATGTTCGAGAGGCAGTGCAGCATGTGCTGAGCTCCTGTTAGAGTATGGTGCCAAAGCTCAGTGGGAGTCCTGCCTTCCATCACCAACGCATGAAGCAGCCAGTAGAGGTAAGAAATGACCTGCTGAATAAATGTAGAGCAGTTGACAAATGTCTCAATGACATTGTTAAGAAATGCATCTTGTTTATGAGACAGTTTACTGAAGTTGAGCAAACTGTCATGCTTTGTACTGACAGGTCACAGTGAATGTCTGGAGGTACTGATATCCTCGGGTATAGATGTTGACCAAGATCTTCCTCATTTAGGAACACCTCTGTATGCAGCCTGTGTTTCACAGCAGATCCATTGTATTCGAAAGCTTCTTTATGCAGGTATGTAATGTCTTACATAGAAGTATTACTAGTTTGTGAAATAAGCCTTTGAAGTGAGCTGTGCTCCATCAGTGAAACTAGAACCCTTGCTTGCAGGTCTGTACTACAAAGTTTATTCTGTGCTGCATGTTTGCTTATGATAAGTTACTAGGTCTTTCATCATTTTTGTGGCATAGCAGGCATATTAGGGAAAAAAGGAAGTAAGACCAATAAGAACAGATGTTCTAGTAGGTGCAAATTTTTATCATCTACTACTGACAGCTTTGTAGGTGTTCATTTTCTGTAGGAAAAACAAAGGTTAAAAATTGGCTTTTGAGAAAAGAATTTTTTACAGTAATCACTGAGCTTTCAGCAGAACTTTTTTAGCAATGTAGTCCCACCATTTTTAATTTTTTAGCATATTCTTATTGATCTTTTTATAAGGCATAGAGACCAAGTTGAAGAGAGAAGTAAGGTAATTTAATCCCAAATTTCACATTATTTATTTAATCAATGGGGAAGAGATGTTGGAGGCTCACTCTATTTCAGCACAAGTCCAGGGGTACAACTGGCATAGCTAAAGGATCATTTGCTGTGTCTCAGGTAACGACACAAAAGGCTTTTGTGTCCTGCAGCACAATGCATGAAAATGTATATATGAATAATCACAGACTTGCCATCATTGCATTGGAAATGTTTTCCTAGTTTTTGGCAGGTTATATAAAACTTAAGTAAGCAGTTAAATTGTCTCTCATAAAGTCAGTCTCCTTGTGTGATTAACTGTCCTGTGTTGTGATTTTTATATTTAAGAACTACAGAGGTATAATTAGTGTATTTGAGATTCAAATACTACCATACATTAAAAACAGTAACAGAAGGACATATTCTACATTCATTTTTGGCCTGAATTAGAAAAGAGTATGTAAATTACAATATAAGTAAACCACTTATGTGAGTCTGAATTTTTTCTTATTTCATCAATTTGTAAGGATGTATTGGAAGTTCAAAAGCAAACAGACAGTGAGATAGGCAAGAGAATAATACAGTGGAAGTGTTTTCAAATTGTTAATACTGAGGACAGTGAGTTTGTCAGACTTCAATTCTAATTGCCTGGCCTGTGGTATTATTATTTTACCCAAGTGGGAATCAAAAATGCAAAATATATTAAGGGAGAAAAGTTGGTACAGAAGCCAATATTTGGTCTCAGAAGATTAGTAAATCTCTCTTAAGAAGCTTGGGGTTTTCTTCTAGAATAGTCTAGAAAGCTGTTCAGCCAACCTCAGTTTTAGGTGATTAACATCTTGCCTATAAAGGAAATTCTTTCATACTGACTAGTTTTATTTAACACTTGTATCAAAATTTTTTTTTCTGGAATATGAGCATATTATTGCAAAATAATTTAGGCCATTTTAATTTAAGTTAGCAATTCCATATTAATACAAAAGTGTAATAATTACAATTTTGTGGATTAGGAGAATGAATGGTTTGGGTTTTTTTCCCTATTGTCTTTCTTGACTTAATTAAAATTAAGTCCCTTATAGAAAAATCTTTGATAGCATTTGAATGGGATGAGAATCTATTTCAAGCCCTTTGCCAACTTCAACACATGAAAAGCTGTAAAGCATCCAAGTTACATTCCTTGCTGAGTTGGTGTACTTACAAAAATATAAATACTACAGTTTAATCATTTTTGTAGAATTAAATAAGGAAAGTATATTTTTGTGTAGTGTAAATATTCTTAAATATGTACAAAATGTACTTTTTATAATTAGGGAAACAGTGATGCTCATATGACCTGATTTTTCTTTTCCTTTTTTTTTTTTGTGATGTATTTTCCTTTGGTAATAAAACCTAGGATAAGGGCATGGGTCCAAAACAATCCACTGATATGATTAGCTGTATTGCTATGCAACAAAATTAGTGAAGTGACTAACTTCACTATGGGGTTCTAGGACAGTGGGTGTTTGTTTTGTAACATCATCTTTACTCAATGACAGTTTTAATTAATCTCTTCTTATGTCTCCTTATGTGCATCTGCCCACCAGGTGCCAACGTGCAGAAAGGAAAGCATTTGGAAACCCCACTCCATGCTGCTGCCCAGCATTCTAGTACAGAGATTGTAAACTTACTCCTTGAATTTGGGGCAGACATAAATGCCAAAAATACAGATTTTGAGAGGCCTGTCGATTTAGCTGCTCCAAGCAGTTTAGTGGAGAGGGTGCTTCTCCTCCATGAAGGTAAGTTTGACATATATCTTTTTGCATCTCGTGGTTTGAGGCCCCTCAAACCCATGACATTGCAACTGTGATTTTTGTTCTTAAAAACAATCCCCTCCCCCCAGAAGAACCCCCAAGAGCCCAAGCAATCCATGTTACAGAAGATAATGCTGAGCTTTATGAAATAATGAAGTAAATTCCTTTCCGACTATGAAAATGCCCAGTAATATTTAGTCTCAGGACAGAGCCTGTTGACCAAGCAGCATCCGAAGTTTTGCAAGGCAGAAAAGTATTATCTTACGTTTACTAGGTGTTTACATAATTATACATTAAATGATACATTAAACCTACATTTTTATTGGCTGTTACAGACCTTTTCTTGTTAAAAAGAAACAGAAAATTTCAATTGCAGATGAAAAATATATTTAGTTTTGACCAGCTGTCCCAATATTTTTAAAAAGATATTTTTTAAGTGCATGTAAAGCAGTTTATTTTGATAGTAGGCAAAAGCTTAATTTTCTAAATTTTCTTTACTGTTTTATTAATACCTGAGAAGTAGGAGCTGGCACTTTAGAGTCTCTTAATATCTTAAGGTCTCTTGCCTTAGAGAGAGAGAGAATATCCCAAAGGAAATTGGATTTGTTCAGACTGACCTATGTGTAGCATAAAAATAAGTTAAAAGAAAAAGGTGGGATATAAGCAGAGGAACTATCGCAGTAACTGTGGATATGTCTTTAGAGGTAGCACTGATTAATGATTTTCTCCAGTCTGAATTCTGTTAAAAAAGGAAAAAGCCTCTAAAAACATTTGATTATCACAAAATCACCAAGATCAGGAGGATTTTTAAAAGCCAGAGCAAAGATGTCAAAAATGAAAACGAATTGACATGGAATGCATGTGGGTTTATTGCCCAGGGAAACACAGCAACTTGTTTATCTTGGGGGGGCTTAGAGGGACAAAGATGTGGTCATGAGCTAGTAAAAGCATTAAAAAAAAAGTCCAGGATCTTGGGGCGTTTTCCCTACTTATGTGTATTGCAATGATGCATTGATAGTGCAGTTTGTAGTGCAATAGCATGTATTTCACCTGCTTTGTGAAGAACAAAACATAAAAAACGCCATTTCCAAAGTTGCTGACATGTTAACATAAGACATTTTCTGGGAGCGGGTTTTCAATTTAAAAAACACAGATTTGCTGACCTGACCTTGCTTTTTTGAGCATTTGCCTGATTATAAATAAGGCTTCGGCAGCCCCAGTATTTATCTTTGAAGGCAAAAAGGCCACAAAGAAAAAGGACAAATTTGCAAAATGTGGACTTTTTTTTAGAAATCCCATTATTGTGCAAGAGTGTTATAAAACAAGTACTGGCCTTCATAGCTGTATGATTATATCCTTTCTTCTTTGTTTGCAGCCACCCCATCTTCTCTTTGTCAGCTCTGTCGATTATGTATCCGAAATTACATAGGAAGAGCTAGACTGCATCTTGTCCCACAACTCCAGTTGCCAACCATATTGAAGAATTTCTTACAGTACAGATAACAGAGTAACTAAACTTTATGAGCATGAATAACAAGTATTTCTTTCTGTTTATTGTATGTTTTACCTAAAAAAACTGCTGGGCAGAAAAATGCCTTTTACATATTACTTAAAAAAATATGTATCTTTGACAGCTGGTGTTGGTGTATAATAATTGGGAACCATTCAGCAACTGGTACCAAGGTGCTATTAAGGCTGAATTGAATAGGTGTGCTTGTACTCGGGGGAAAATCATTGTATAGCTTTAGCTTAACACTTACTAAATAGCTTTAGTGCTGTTAATTTTAATTGTATTTACACTTCTAAGATCTGTTTGACACTCCTGAAACATGAAGAGTTTCTTCATTATTATTTGTTAAGTTTGTCCAGTTGGAGTCATTATTTTATCTGTTTTTAAATTTCCATTATTTGTGTACCTAAAAATACTTGATGAGAGGTGCACTATATGCATTGTTAAAAGTAATAATAAAAAAAAATGTTAATTTCTTTCTTTTTCTTTAAATAGAAAATTTATTAATGACAGAGAATGAGAAACTTCCTTTATTTTCTCCTAACTGCCTGTGCTGTGAATTGGAATTATGCTGCTGCAAACATAACCACAGTTTTTTCAGCCACACACACAGGGGTGACCCTGGCTGGATACCAATATCCCACAAAAGCTCCTCTGTCACTCCCCTCTGCAGCTGGACAGGGAAGAGAATATATAATGAAAGGCTCATGGCTTGAGATAAGAACAGGAAGAGATCACTCACCAATTACTGTCACTTTAATTTATCACCATTGAAATCAGAGTAGGATAATGGGAAATAAAACCAAATCTTAAAACCACCTTCCCCCCCACCCCTCTCTTCTTGGGATTAAGTTCACTGTAACTTTCAATACCCCATTAGTCCTCCACAAAATTCTCCAGTATGAGCCCTTCCCACAGGCTGTAGTTCTTCATAAACAGTGTGGGTCTCTTCCACAGGGTGCCTCCTTCAGGAACAGGCTGCTCCAGCTTGGGTTCCCCACAGGGTCACAAGCTCTGCCAGCAAACCTGCTCCAGCCTTTGCTCCTCTCTCCATGGGACTACAGGTCCTACCAGGAGCCTGCTCCAGCACTGACTTCCCATGGGGTCACAGCCTCCTTCAGGCATCCCCGTGCTCCAGTGTGGGATCTCTCATGTACTGCACATGAATATCTGCTCCTCTGTTAGCCTTCATGGGCTGCAGAGGACAGCCTGCCTCACCACAGGGTTATACCCTTGCATGGTGACAACTGCCAGTTATGTCAAAAAAGATGACATGACTACTCCGGCTAAATACAGCACTCCCTTCCTTAGGCTTTTCATATGACTTTGAGAATAGATTACTCCCTCAGTGACTGATACTCAATTCCTGCAAACCAAAACATGAGATACTTGAAAATTTACCACTTGTCCTTGGTGATTCACCCTCTTCCATTCCTTTTCAATGACTCCTTTCAGCATTTATGTTCCTACTGGAAAGATTCTAAGTGAGGAACTAACTATAGATAAAGTTTTCACAAAGAAGAATGCTAACTCAGTTGTTAAATTATATCCACCTAATAAAAATGTAGCTCACTGACACTTGCCCTCATTAAAAGCAATCTTAATTTGTTCCTGTTCTGTGCAAATACTCTAGTGAGGGCCTTTTCTAGACTCCCTGTAAAAGGCAGGCAGACGCAAGTAAGACGAACTGCTGAAGAGTCCATATCGTACATACTCTGGAGCAAGTTTGGTGGTTTTGATTTTCATCCAGAAGCTAATAAGCTGTGGTTTTATGTACAATACCAGTGCCATGTATAACATCATGAAACACCGAAGTGCCGAGCCAACTATGGCACTGTTGAACTTTTTTCTATGTAGAATGAGATCATTTAACCCTCACCTTCATTCAGGTGCGACACAGCACTTCTCAAGTTTGACTCAGGAAAAAGGCAGGAAACAAAGCTCTCCCATGTTCTCTACAGTAAGATTAGTTTTCAGCAAGCAAGGCTGTTCTACAAAGCACGTGTTCCAAACAAAACTAGATGGTGTTAGAAGTTTTGCTGAGTCACATCAGAATCCAAGCCATCTCACTGCAAAGAGGTGCGTTCATGCTCTCATGGCATCTGCAATGTCTGTTCCCACCATTTCCACTGATCCTTGCCACCATCCGGAGAGCAAACAAGACCATCTTGAGAGCCCACAGGTATGTAGCACTACTTTTTCAATTGCACAGAACAGTAGGCTAGCTTGAAGAGTAACCCAGAACTAATTTACAGGAATACTATGTCTTCAATCGCAGACAACATGTAGCTGTCAACATAATCTTTAATCTCTGCTACCAGATAATGATGTGAAAATAGAGCCACTTTGGCAAGCTGAGCCAAGCTGGATAGCACATCACTTCTGTTACATAGTAACAGGAACAAACAAAATCTTGCACATCCCTGTGCAAGATTACCTACTGGAGCAGGTCTCCTGCAGATCAGACAGCTAATGTTGCATACCAAAGATACATAGCAACAACATACCTGACATAAGTGCTTGTTCGGTAACATTCTTTCCCCAAAACAATCCCTTGTTTAGAAAGAAATGAAAGTGAGGAAGCAGGCTTGTTACTATTTTCACAGAGGTAAAGAAGAAGGACATTCCAATGGGGGGCTCTTATGTGGAATTCTTAGCACAAAATAGATGTTAAGTAACATATTAAAATATTAGGAACTAGGATCTGAAACAAACATTGAACCATGTCAGAGCACTGTTAATGACTACTACAGCACGAAGGAGCTTTCCTTACTGGCTGGAGTACCTCTTATTACATGAATTATTTAATCAATAAATACAAAAAAATAAAACTAAAGAATTAAATAATGAAAAAAAAAAGTATTTATTTTCAGAAAAATTAACGTAGTGCAAGACCGCAATTCTCAAGAAACCCCACTGTGACAGGCTGCCGACATGCGACCAGCACTCCAGGGACACACAAACGGTACCGCGCTCGGGGGCTCAGGGAACAGAGGGAACACGAGATCTGCAGTGTGCCTGCCGCCCCTGCTCGCCCGTCGGCCCCGACGGAGGGGACGGGAGGGGAGGGCAGCTCTTCCCGGTCCCAGCAGCCCGCAGAGCTGCCTCTAGCTTGTGCCCGTACCTCCCCATCCCCTGCAGCAACGCGGCCGATGCCGGGAGGCGGTGAGAGGCTTCACGTAGCTCGCAGCGGGTACCTGGGGTGGGAGACGCTGCCGCGCTACGGCTCCAGACACGGCGCGGAGGGGAGCGGAGCTCGGCAGCTGCGCTCATGCGTTCCCGGTCAAAATTGGTTTCCAGTTACGAGTCTCTCACACGAGTGCAGCCTGTGAAGCTTATAAACATGTCAGTAATGTTGGTCAGACAATGGAATGGACTTTGTAGCGATAAAGCAATGCTAAACTTAACTGAGATTTAACAGTAATTTGAAAGCACTAGCTGCAGAGCTTGATATTCTTCAATCAAATAGAAATGACTTTTACAAGAAGAGTCAAACGACCGTTTGAAGACAAAGAATTCTTTAATGTTAAGGGGAAATAACTATTTGACTAGCTGTGCAAGACAATGGAGTTACATGTTAAAAAACCTGAACTTATTTTTGAAGATGCAGAATCTAGATTTTGACAGTTGCAAACACAGTTGTAGCAGTAGACACAATTAAAACCTTTTCTGCATGTTGCCCTCACACACCACATGGGGTACAACCACCTTAAAGAAAATGCAGCCTTATTTTAGTCACAATGACTGTAATCTGATGGATTCCCAGTGCAAAAAAAAAAAAAGTGTCTGTTGACTTAAGGTTCGTATTTCACACATGAAAGCATTTTTAACTCTAATTTAAAGATAGGGTACATTTGTCCAAGGTTCCATGTTAAGGCACAATTCATGCACAACAAATTGACGCAGTTATACTACATAATTTAAACCGTGAAATACTGCTAAAATCCTTAGGATGCAGCAAAAGATTTTGAATATATTAAAGTGGCAGCTGAGTCAATTGTTGAGATCCCAATCGTCAGTCACAGGGCTGCATTTGTGGTTGTTACCTTTGCTCTCCAAGTCTGTATTAACAACTTCTGCATGCAAGGTTGTACAATTTATGTGCTAAAAGATAACTAGTCTTTCATTCGTCAGAAGCAACAAATCAGATACTGGCTGCTGGAAAAATTACTTCAAAAACTATGAATTTTTATTTCAGAAATCAAACTCTCATTCCCCAACTTCCCAGGGTTAAAGAAAGGAAAACATTTCCCAAACAATGCCTGCAAGAAGTAAAACATTCTGTTCCAGCATCCAAGCATATACAAAAATGTTTTTGTATAGGTTGCAAAACAACTATGCTTATTTTGCGCTGCCCAATATGTTCATATACCATAAACTCCATAATAATAGTCTAGGACACCAACAGAATGAATTCTTAACTCTTTTTAAGAGGAGAAAAAAAAATAAGAAAACAAAATAAATGATTTTTTAAATTTCTAATCTCCATCCCACCTTTCCAGCATGGCGGCATTTTTATATCTAGTTAAAAGAGGGCATTGCTTACTTATATATTGAGGATTTTGTTCAATACGGTCTGCAAAAAGAGACCGTGTGTTTCTTCCAGCTTTACCACAGTTTCTCTAGAAATAGATCTGCCAATTTTTGATTTTTGCTTCTTTCCATTTTATGTATCTAGCTGGATTTCAAAAATTATTTTAAAGCAGCAGCAAAAAATGTAACAATAGACAAAGCAGATTTCTGCTTGTGTGCCACCAATTAAGCTAAGAAAGAATAGTATAACCAAGGCATCTCTCCTACAGGCAATTCTGATTATAACATGTATTAATAAGAATAATTATTAATAAGAATAAGATTTGTCTTCTGATTAAATTCCATACTATACACAGCTTTAAAATTTAAATATTCTTAGTATTCTATTGCCAAAATTTTCTTTCCATTTGAGCCGAGCTTTAATAAATAAAAATATCTGCACAAGTATATGCTTCTAGTCTTTCATACTATATATATATATTTATAACTAATATAAAACGTAAAAAGAAAAGTTATTTTTAACGTATATAAGATTTAAATAATTTCAATATATTTGCTATTTGTTCCTTACAAAACCTTTGTTTAAAAAAAATAAATAAAATTTAGAAATAGATTTTAGCTTCCCATGAAATATAAGGGGGACAGTTGCCAAAAATGAACTTTCTAGAAAACAGAATTTTATCATCTAGATAGTCAAGCCTGTCTAAACAAAACACTGTTAAACATCTTTATACTCTTATTAAAGCACAACAACTAGTGGATGAAAAAATTCTCTTTTGCTACAGAATCCTGCATGTAAAACCTAGTTTAAATTAAAAAGGAGAACACCATGTATGAAACAGCCACAGGATTCCAGTTAGTTTAAAAACAGGTTGCAGTTCCCAACAATAAAGTCATTCTACTATGTTCTTGAAATTACCTATTTGAAAGTGTGCTTATGGATATCACAATTTGTTACCAATATTTTGATAACATGCTGATAGTTGCTTACTTTCTTTACAAGGCTTCTGTTTACACAGAGCAGGCTGAAATATGTCTGTATTGTCTGATAACATTATTCTTATTTATAAAAAGACATGGCTGTCTATGCAGTTAGGACTTTCTTTGGATTCTTAAATAACTTGTTCTTTGGATTATCAACAAACTTTTGTATAGAAACCCTTTTCTTATTCTCATTTTACAACTGTCAAAGTACAAGTAATTTCCCCTCCAGAGGAGTCAACTGCCATCTTTCTCTCTTTTGACAATCAAGGGTGAAATCATTATTAACCCTCAGAGTGGAATTTTAAGCACTACAAAGTACAGAGGAAAACACCTCATCAAAATGGGTTAAGTCGTACTCCTGTTCCTAACGGTGAAAAAGGATTCACTTTGGCCCACATCAAAGCATCATTCAGTGAAATAGCAGATTTGCCATCTTCGAGGAAGAACACTGGACCCTGCACAGTAAAAATATTTGGGGAGGGAAATTAAAATAAAGTATACATGTATTGTGTAAAGGCTACGATAACAGCAAACACATTTTGTTTCATCTGAGAAGAACATGAAAACCTGATATACAGCTATCATCTACATTCAGGCAAAAATTGTACCCTACCAACTTAAAGATTTGGCAATACTTACATATTATAAACCAAGTGAACTTGTTATATTTCAAATTTGGACACCCAACATTTCATAATCCTTAAGTTTTTAGTTTGATTTTTAATAATTGTGGTATTTCATATGTTTGGCAATTATTTCAGAGTTAAATTTAGCCTGAATTAGAAACTGAGGTAACACCTTTTTTTTTCCCTTCAAAATTCTGTACATGTTTTATTGTGTCTGTCATTATCTGAGCTGATCTGTGTGTTTCCCCATCTACCAAAAAAAAGGTAAAAAAAAGGCCTCCAGGAATTGCTTGAAAGCCTGAAGTCTATGGAATAATTTTAAGTGTTCATTATGAAAAGGACAAAGTATTAATTTATCTGATGGAAGAAGAGCTATTTGATATTTTCTTCATTCAACAATATATGGTCTCAAAGCTGCAATTCCATTTAAGTGCCTTCTTAAAGAACTATGCTCTCTGAACTTGCTACTTAAAATTTGTAAACCTACTCAGTTAGGCTACTCTACCTTAGTATTAGAGATTTGTGAGCTGTTCTGCATGTGTAAAGCAATGGCTCCTAATGTTCACTAATCCAGAAATAAGGATATTGTAGATGACAAGTTGATGACACCATATTTGCTATTCTTGTTGATTTGATTATGACAATGGCAGCTTTATGTGGCTCTTAGCAAATGCTGAGAGTATAGCATAGCCAGGGACCACTGGACTAATGTGGAAGTGTCGGCAGCAAAGTTTTTTTTTTTTTTAGACTTGGTGTGCAGTTGTGAATCTTGTTTACCTCAAAAATCCCTCTTGCATTTTGCAATCTCCAATTTCAGATGCAAAACTATCCCTCTTAATCCCTGAGCAACCCTGTTACTCTTTGAGCTGGCATCTTTTACTGGGCAGAGGAAACAGGCTCAGCCTCAGGTCAGACAGTAAATTCATACTGAGGCGTTATCTGGAGACAGCAGCCTGAAAGCAGTATTTTGAGGCTGCGTCAATTTTCCGCTTATGGAAATGACAATATACCAAAGAGGTATTAGAAGGACTAGCATGATTTGATCATAAAGTCCTATGTGTGTGATGAATAAATATATTTGAATATTTAGTCTAATATCTGGCTTTAATTAATCATGAATTACAAGTTTTATAGTGTGCATTTCCATAATGATAAATACCTTCAACAGAATAATGTTAGTATGTGGTTGAAGATACATAATTTCCTGAGTTTTTATTCAAGCTGTGGTGAGGCAGTAGGCAATAAGTTAAATGCACTTTAGACAGAACATCTGGTAAAGGAAATCTGTCTTTCTCAGGGAAATTAAACAGTTTTGCATTGGGAAAATAGGCAATTATTTGATTGGACAATTCTTTATGCCACCTTTCCTCTATAACAGATACCAGCACTTGTCCTCTTTAATTTCTGCTACTGAGACAACAGAGAAAAATTTTTCTCCCAGATGACAGGAGGGACCTTAGACTTATGGGAAGCTCATAACTGGTCAATGCTATCACTGAGAAAGAACACGTCAGCTCTCTGAAGCCATACCTGTATCCTTAGCCCTGTCAAACAAGAGATGTGAACATCTGAATGACTAGGAAGATTTGATCCAGTGACAAAGTCTGGCCCAACCATTCCTTTCAAAGGCTCCTCTTGCATTCGTGATACAAGTATGGAATATACCGTTTTCTGTGATTCAGATGGTGGGGTACATGGCAATTCACTGGTAGCCCTGTGAACAAGAGACACTTAGTTTTCAACTATACATCTTGGTTTGTGTTAGAAATTAACAGACACAAAGTACTATTTTTTTTTGCATTCATATTTAGATTATAAAAAGGAAATAAACACTGTATTTACATCTTTACAGTTAAATATGAATAGTCTCATTGCTGGTAATTTTATATTTTTCCACCTACTTGTTTAACTGAGTACAAGCTCTCCATGCATCTAGTTCCTCAGAAAGCTGTTCAATTTTCAAAGGTAAGGATACTTCCCGTCTTTTCAAAAGCTGACTAAAAAAGAATGCAAGTAATTAAAGTCTAAATGAATTCTAACAACAAATATTTTCTTAGAAGAAAACAAAGAGAGATAGTAGTAATATAAAACTGTTGCTTACTGGATATAGAAATAAATTTATGAAAATAAATTGACTCTTCACAATAATCATACTATATTAAACTTTAGAAATATTAAATTACTAGATATAAAAGTGTACATTTTAAGTTTGTTTTTAATTATCCCTATTTACACCTTATTTAAGTTTATCTTTAATTAGCTGTGTTTTTTTTTTTTTTCTTTGAGGCCATTCTTATTTTAAGGTTACATGCATTCTTATTTCTTAATAATGACAACTTTACTAAAATTAAGGACCCATTTTGCCTATATATATAGCAGGTATGATAAAAATACAGCTAGAGAAATATGGTTCAACACATGCTCTGAGACGGCCTTGTTTCACCTGATTACTGTGGAAAACAATTTCAAAATCCCTTCAGTGAACAGTTATTATCTGACCTAATTCAGCAAATTTGCATCTGTCTTACGATGCCTTAAAAATGCCCAGCTTAGGATGCAAGTGTCCAGTAAGTTTAAGATGAGATGGAATCTAAAAATCTATGAATGCTGAAAACAGTGGGCAATGTGATAAAAATATTAGAGCAGTATTGTTCTGGGAAAAGCTTATAGCTGATAGCCAAAGTATCACTTGTATTTATTTCATGTTGCTGCTTTACGTAAATAATTGTGATGGCTCGGAAAAGCAAAAAAAAAAAAATAAACAGACTTTTTCTTTTTCCCTATCCTCTCATCAAGTTTCGGAGATGTGTATGGCTAAAAGGAATGGAGTGCTGTCAAGACATCTGATGGACAGGAGTCAAAGAAAAAAGGCAAACACACGGTTCTAAGATATGATGAATTTATGTTAATTACTCTTGCTGGGCAATTCTAATAAAAACAGTAGATGTAGAAAAGGTCACAATTCTATTAAGGTGTGAAAGAACTGGACAATATATATGCAAAATTTATTATTGATGAAGAGATAAATGAGCAAAATTGTCAACAAAACTACAGTGGTTAGACAGAGCAACAAGTGGAGCCATAACAGCAAGAACAGTTCCAACACAGCTTGCACTATAAAATCAGTGACACCTTAGAGGTGGCCTTGCTATCCAGCAAGTCACGATCAGGGGACTGGAGCACCTCCCCTATGAAGACAGAATGAGAGAGTTGGGGTGTTCAGCCTGCAGAAGAGAAGGCTGCGTGGAGACCTCATAGCAGCCTTCCAGTATCTGAAGGGGGCCTATAGGGATGCTGGGGAGGG
>JASSUY010023109.1:0-19305 GCA_032466535.1 Forpus xanthops
CTTAAACAGGGGAAGTTTAGATTGGATGTGAGGAAGAAATTCTTTACTGCAAGGGTGGTGAGGCACTGGAATGGGTTACCCAGGGAAGTTGTGAATGCTCCATTGCTGACAGCGTTCAAGTCCGGGTTGGACATAGCCTTGGTTTAGTGGGAGGTTTCCCTGCCCATGGAAGGGGGGTTGGAATTAGATGATCTTAAGGTCCTTTTCAACCCTAACTATTCTATGATTCTATGAATGTGAGGATGTCTCTTCCCTCCTGTGCCAAATGCCATACATAAGTAGAAGAAAAAAAAGGAAATTAACTTATCAGCTATAGTAACTCCTCAAGAACTAGATATAAGATCTCAAAGAAACATTTGGATATATAGGTCTTTCCTTTGCCTTTACATATAGTTCTCTCCAGGGATGTGTGATACCTTTAAAATACATCAGGCAGGTGGGAAAAAGCAGGACAAGAGGCCATCCACTACACATTTAAGCTGTCAAACCTTGATATGGCACACAAGGGTAAGCTGCACAGGCCAAGCTCATAGCCCTTGAATTCCTTGTAATATTCACTGGAATTATCCTCATGTCACAAATATGATAAATTTCTGTTTGAATACATTGAAAGTTGCTGGTTTCTTCATTTCAGACACAAAGAACACAGATAGGATGCATATCTAAATACCTAGAATAGCTTCTCAGTTTTCCCGTTCAGATGCCTCCCTAAAGCATATTGCCATGGGACTTGAATGCACATTATTCTCCCTTCCTCCAATCAGATATCCATTGGAAAAAGCCCTGAGTGTTTTGTTGGAGAGACAGCCGTGGAGTACTGTAATATATTCACTGGTATGGATGCTTTACAGGGCAGGACTTTTGGTCATAGCATGTGGCATGTGGCTCTAGAGTTTAGAAGCGTCCTAGAGATGCTTGAACCCAGTTCTCAAAGGGGCTTACTAATGATTATTCTCAGGTGACCCAGAATATGAATAAAAAGCCAAAAAACCACAGTATTTAAGAATGGCTAAGCTCCTGGGAGAGTCAACCAGGCAACATGGTAGGTGTCCAACAGACATACTGAAGTCCTGCCTCTCTTCAAGTTTAGGCATCTCTGTATAGGTCTGAGTTAGATGCCAGTGCAGAATTAGCATTCACAGCCTGTGCCTTGGTGTTTCAATGTCCCTTTGGGAAGGAATTTCTATTCCATTCTTCTATTTTAACACATGAAAGAAATTAAATGTAGTAATGAGTGTAACAAGTAAATATGTAATGAACTCTGGCAGCTGAGTTTAAATCCTTTAAAAGTCTCACAGGCAATGAGTGGCAGAGGATTTCCTTGAATCTGTGTGAATGCAGAGAAGCATCTTAACTAATCTGTGAACACTTTACCTTTGCCCACTGAGGATGGTGACCTAATAGATGATCATGGGGATACAGAATTGCTACTCTGTAGTACAGGAATGGCTACCTTGTCCTCAGCTCCTCAGAGTTGCCATCTGTTTCTGGAGGTTGTAAACAGAAAAGGAGAAAAAAACAATAAGATAATGAACCTATAGCAACTTCAGAACTGTCAGTGATTGATTTTATGGCTGTAAGAGAATATCTGGAAAAGAGAAGACATCTCTTGCAATGATTGCTGACCAGATCAAAAGTGGTAATATCATAGAATCATAGTATAGTTATGGTTGGAAAGGACCTTAGATCATCTAGTTCCAACCCCCCATATCAAATTCATGTAACATAAATTAAAGGTTTTTAACAAAGGTAGATCTTCAACTGCATTTGAAGTGACCATCAAATGTCAAGTAAATGTTTACTTGTAAATGAAAACATTAAAATGAACTTTTGGGTTTATGCATTTTTAATAATGTCTAAAAGTTCAGAACTTTAGAGATTTGCCTTTGGCCGAGCTGAGATACTTCTATTTCCTGAAATACAAAACTCCTTAAGAAATTGTATCAGACTACGGATGACTGATCCATAGCTCAGATGAATGACAGAGCAGCATGGATACTATTTATTTTTTTGTTAGATTTTACTCACATGCAGATAAATATAACTTTGTCAGTTAAACTCTAGGATTGTGGACATTGTAAATAGTTCTGTTTCCTGAAAACACATTAATTATTATTATTATTACAATCGTTGTCATTGTTGATCATGGTTTTTTTTTCCTCCTTAGCAACTTTTCAATTCTTACTCAAACCAAACCTGAAGACTAGTCTAAATAGGAGACCACAAGACAAACTATGATCTCAGCCCAGTCTAAGTCTGCTTTATTTGACTCTGGCAGCCAGACTTCATCTTAATTTTTGGATAACTATATGAAGGAATCTGAGCCAAAAAATCAACTTAAACTCTTTTCTGTGAGATCTACAGTACCCTGTAAACCCTAAGTGCAGATTCACCTGGAAAAGTTACTTTGCCTGGTGATCTTTTGTGCATTTAGATCACCATAACAAACTGCTCTTTGCAAACCTAAATCTGGCTAATGCATAGTCTGATAGTTGAGGAAAGATTTTCCTCTGTGCATTTTACTTTTAGAACACATCTGTCTGCCCCTGAATTAGTTTGCTCTCTGAACCGTAATCTCTCTTTCATCTAGAGAATACCTGAAATGTCCTTCAGTTTTCACAGTGTATCCTGAATCCAGCAGAGATTTCTTAATACACAGAACAGATGAGAATTTGTTTCTACCCATTTATTATAACTGGAGCATACCTCAACAATCCCTTGACATTTCCTGTTTTGCTGACTCAAAGTACTAACAGTAAGCAGCAAAAGCAGCACATTTTGAGCTATTCTGAGACGCCGGAGTTCCACCCCTCTTGGAAAAAATGTGAACTTCGAATCTGTTGTTCACTGCTGCTGAAAACAGAATTACAGTATGAAAAATAATTGCCTGTAGGGATGTTAGATACGTGTTCAGCTGGCTAGTAGGAAATTCACAGAAAATCTGTATTTTTTCATCTTCCCAGAATTTACAGAAACATTTTTGGAAGTTACTACATTTTTAAATGCCATTCTAAGAGTCCACCCAACATATTTGCCAATTGGGTTTTGAATATATTTCAAAATTCTGTTTTAACAGAACTGAAAAAGTCCAGTAACAATAAATATAGACAAAACCTTAAAAATGTCTAAGTAGAATACATTGCTATGAAAGCTAGAAAGGGTGCGGAAGAAGATTAAACAGGATAGGGAGCTCAAACTGATAATAAAAAAACCCACAAAAAGTATGAAAAGAGACCAAAAGACAAATTTGCAGTAAAAAATAAGTATGCAAGCAGCTGCTATCAACACTGATAGAAATTAAATGCCAACCTAAGTGCCAATTTCAAAGGCACTCAGCACTGGTTTAATTTACTTTCTGCTGCAGTGGATGGGACTTTTGCTAGATGAGGTTAGCTGAAACCACGCTTCTGAAAACACCACCCTGAAATCATTCCTGCCTCTTCTGCTCCTTGATCCTGGGAAATATCTGTATCATCTTTACAATAAAGACTTCGGGATAGAAAGTGTTCCTTTGCTGTGTGATCCTGCAGCAGCAACCATGCTGATACAAGAGGGGGGTTTTGTTTTAGAACTTGGCCTCACGGGTCATTCTCTCTCTGCCCCTTCAGCAGACGCATTTAACTTTGTTTCAGCTAAATCCTGTGAGCAGAGCCTGTCAGGCTGAGGCTCTGGACCGGAAGAGAGTTGTTCATCTTTGACAGCATAAAATGTGTGCAGCTGAGCTGAAACTGTGAACTGAGTTTCATTTTCTCTTTGCTTTGCCCCTCCAAGCTAGTTCTGACCTGACCCCATCCCCTCAGGGTGCCAGGCAGTCTCTGCTTTCTCCTTGCTTTAGCCACTTGGTGTTCCAGCAGAGATGCAATTCCTGGGTAAAACCAGCTGCTTCCCAGATACTCAAGACATCTGGTGTCCCAGTAGAAGGGAGAATAGGTGGCCTGTTGAAGGAGGCATGCTAGCAGAGATGTGGACGGGTTTACAACCATGTAACCTTTCTTTTCTTTTGGTGGGAATGAGCACTATTAGGATTTTGACTTTTCCACCAAACCTTCCGGTCCTAAACCAAGTGCAACTAGACAGGTCACCTCACTCTATCCCCATGTATAATTGCTAGTGTGTGTAGTTACCCCTCAGCACACCCCTCAATGTGGGAAAACAACGCAGGGGGTGCCACATGAGGAGCGCTGAGTGAAATCCTTGATTATGCTACTGCACACTGTAGAAGGGCTTGATTAAAATGTGCATCAGCTGCATGGCATGGTGGGGGAGTAATTTTGTCACCCTGAACAGTTGTGGCAATAGACGTACTGTTCCCAGATTGTGGGAGCTCTCTGAAGCTCAATGACATCCAGCCTTGCTCTCCACAGAGCAGCCCTTGGTTCATTCATCTCCAGCAGATCTCCTTGTTAACTTCAGCTTTAATTTCCCTCTGAGCAGGATTACACCACCACCATGAAAGCAGGTGTGCAGCTCCCTGCTCCAGAGCAGACAGACAAGGAAAGGGTAAGGGCTCTTTTCCTCCCAGATGATAGGATCAAGTCTTAGGTTTTTCATTCTCTGCCCAAATTTAAGAATGGCAGAAATCCAAGAAATAGCATGGTGGGCACACCTATGCAAACTGCAGTGGAGGGCTGTAATATTTAATCTTCATAGCAGCCCTTCACACAACCCTAGGAGACTTCAGCCCAGCAGCTGGTAACAGCTCGTTCTCAAATACTCACTGGCACACTCTACATTTAAGCTCAGACTCAGAGAAATGGTACTAATACAGAGCTTTCCATTTTTACTCATTTTTAATAGAAGAATCACAATTTTATTCTGGTTATGTGAATTCTTTTTTTTTTTCCCCGCACCTCTGAAGCTGTGGTTAACAATAGCATGATTTCACATTCAGTCATCCTCTCTTACTGTTTCTTTTTACCATCTATACCACAAATTAGTCCTTTTTTTCCTGCTTTTCTAAGAGAAGAAATAATTCGTAAGGAGAGGTTAAATTAATATCAAAAACCTCCCTTCCTTTTCTTACTCCCCAGATCTAACATTGAAAATTTGTTTTGGTTTAGTGCAAGAGGTCAGTACTGTGATGATGTCACTAGGCATGCTCATGATGTTGCATAAAGTTAGAGATACATTACTAATGTCACAGACTATCCACAGGGTGGATCCTGGAAAAACAATTAAAAAAAATTAATTTCCCCTTAAGTGAAACCAAAAAATACCCTGATATAAGCCTCTGACTGATTCATATCTGGAAAATAAGCAACTTTTGTCCACAGGAATGTCATGATTTTCATGCTGCAGTAGCTTCCTGGATGTAGGCTGTTGAAAATGTGGCCCACATAATATAAAGAATTAAGGTAAAGAAATAACTGCACCAAGAAGTGAACTGCACTGTTACAGAATACATGTGTATGCTTAAAGTCCAAATTTTTTTAGGTCATTGCATTAAAGATCAGAGCTGGGCACAAAAGCAAATCAACTGAGAGGTATCAAATATAATAAGTTACCAGTGCTGAAAGTAACAAATTGACTCTGACTTGCTCAAGTAGTCCATACCATATGCCTTTCTAATCTAACGTTTCACTGAATTGCTTGAGTAAATAAATTAATTGCACCATCATGAGGAAACACACATGGAATTTGCTTTACCACAAGGCAGAGTGTAACTTGGTAGATGACCCAAATGAGCTGTGGGGAGCTGCTGCGGAGTTCTTGGAAAACCACCGTATTTGCTGCAACAGTAATTAGACAAGAACTGGCAAGAGCTGATGGTGCTGCAATTTTAAATAAAAGTTGGTATTTCTTAAAATGCTTTGGGTAACGGTTGATACTCTTTGCTCAATATTCTTCATTGTTCCAACAGCCCTGAAAGAAGAGTTGCAAGAACTCTGAAAAAGTTCCCATAGCAACAGCAGGGAGATGGGACTATTTTTTCTCCTAGCCTCGGGTGAATGGCAACACCACACAATTGTGGCAGACTGGCCCTTCCTGTGCTGAGCAGATCTCCTCTGTTTTGCAGTTTCACACAGAAGGAGAATATTTCACTGCCCTACCCCTCCTCCAAAGAGACAACTGCCATTTCCGTTAAAATTACTATTATATCTTTTTCCTTCTGAAGACGACAAAAGACCTTTTTTATCCTCAGGAACAAGAATGATAAAACAACATCCTGCACACATGCACACCCTAGACCACAAATAAGGCCAGCAATGAGCTTGATGACCACCTTCTCATAGAAGCTCCCTCAATTCTGCACCTAGCAGTTGGGGTCCACGCAGCCAAGAACCCCAGTGTTGCTCCCTGCCACTGGAATATTCCCAAGGGGCTTTGTGTCCCTGCAGGGACGCTGGGGTATCCTACATCCCCCTCATTGCTGCTGGTCAGTATTGTGTGACTTGCCCAGAAGACTCCCAGTGCTTGGGCTTTCTCTTTCATACAGCAACAATGGGCCTGGCTACCAGATTAAGTGAAATATCCTACTCAGACCTCCCTAGTTTAAGATGAGTTTACCCAGTCCTTTGTGGTTGCCTTCAGTAATGCAATGCCTAATTGCAGAACCTGCAAAAGGTGTCAGAACAGTCCTGAGGTTAGCACACTTCTGTGGGTATCATGGAAGTTTTATTTACAACAGGCTTTTATGCATGAGTGTAACAATACCTTCTAACACAAGCGTGTTGTAACAACAAAAAAACCCAGGTCCACATGTATCCATACTTTAACAAAGTGTTTCAGAATACTGGACTCTATTATTTCAGAATCTCTCAGTATACGTAGACAAACTACTTTCTTCTTAAGATGAAAATTTACTGAAAATATAGAAGTATGTATTGCAATTTACATGATCTCTATGCACTGCATCGACACTCAGGCATTAGAAATGTCTTCAGTGTTTTAACATCATGAAACATTTTTTATTTAATTTTCACTGTTACCCAAAAAGATCATTGATTTAATTCACTTTTTAATTAACTAAGCAGTTTCTGCTTACTTGACATATCAGTTTTTGCAGCTCTTCTCTCATTCGATACTTCTAATCAATTCCCTACATCAAAGGGACTTTTTTTTTATTCTGGTTACCAGCATGTCAGAACTGTGCTCACAACCCCAGTAAGAAGTCTTACATGCACAAATGCAGGAAATTGATGGTCCCACTGTGTGCACATTACATTCGGTGTGCCAGACTGGCATGTATGTGCCTATTTTGACAATGGGCTAGAACTATGCCTACACAAAGTCTTGCTCACATAGGCTGGTTTTTTTTTTTTTTTTTCATTATGCTAACCGGTACAACTGGTTTATCAGGCCCTGATCCAACAGCAAAGGAGACGGCAAAGTAACAGGAGAGTCTGTACTCTGGGGGTTTCCCTTTCACCAGCACTCCCCCTGCTGTTCTGGCTGGCATCCCTGGTGCGAAAGGTCCACATCAAAGGCCGGTGGTGCCAGCTGGAACCTACCAACCATGCTGAGAGGTTTCCTCAATTTTTCTTTCCTTCCTTTTCCTTTCCTTCAAGACGCGTGGGGGTCTGCCTGGAATTTCTTACCAACAAATTAAAAAGAATGAGGATTTAGAAGAAAACCTGACTGTAAATAAATGATGATTTTCTGCCTTCAGAAAAATTTATTCTTTTAAAATGCCCTTTTTTTTTATAATTCTAAAAAAAAAAAAAAAAATCCAATCCAAGCATGAAAACTATTTAGTGGAATTAAGAAAAAAATAAAAAAGATTTTTAAGCCATGAGGAAGAGTTAACTCCAACTGACTCACTCTTCTACCAAGGTGCTGTCTTGCCAGCTTACACAGATGAAATTTGAACACTGTAGGACCACCAAAATGTACTTCTAGAGAAGGTTTGCAAAGAAAGCTCTTAGCAGCTATGACTACCAGGCAGCTATTGACAATAAAAAGCTCATAGAGTTAGGGAGATGTTTGCTCTCATATACAGCAGTAACTTTGTAAATGTAGACAGAGCGGTGCACTCTTCTCAGAAAGCGAGCCAGGCTCGTATTTTTTCTCCTTGATTTTAAATGCCTATGTTAGAGATTAGAAAAGATTAAAAAATGAAGGAGAGGACATATTAGCTGACAAATTTTCAGGGAAGCTCACCAGAGTTAAACCAGGCTTCAGAGCCCTCCTCCTTCTCTCCCTCTGTATATTTCTGTGTCCTCAAACAAGGGTGCTGAGAAGAGCTCAAGCACTGCCACTCCCTCCCCCCAAAATAATTGAGCTCAGCTCCCATAAAGTCAGCGAGCACAATCCCGGGAGAGGTAGAAATTCCCATAAAAGGATCGTTCCAAATCCCCGGGATAAGTTTATTTGGCATGCTATTCAAGCAAAAGGAGCCTTGCAATTGTTTTCCTTGACCTTTTAACCTGCTTTTCTTATCCCAAAAGAGGTCAAAGGACAAGAACCAGGCTCCCTGCCTCCAGCTTCTCCCTGCTCCGGCCCCCAGCACACCGAGGCTCAAAGGGAAGAGTTTAACCCAGGCAGCCAGAAACAGATGCCTGCAACGCAAGGGCTGGGGGAGGGAGGGCAAAAGAAGCGTAGGAAAGGTGATTTGAAGCTGGTATTTATTTAATTGATCATTAAGCCTGGAAAGGAGAGGAAAATCGAAGAAAGTTTTCCTGCAGGCAAAGAAAGTGATGGAGATTAGGGCACTTTGTGTATCGATGCTGATATAATAGCATTTTTCCTCTGCTACTTTCAGTGGGTCAAATCTTAGCAATGCTTCGAGAAATTACGTCTGACTCCATCCTGCTCTCCAGGAGGCAGAGGACAGGGAAGGCCTGCGAGGGGATTTCACCGCGTTTGCATTTCCCTACAGAAGCCAGAAACCATCTGGCCCTTTTTAATTTGAAGCATCATGTTTTACTTCTCGGTGAAGCTGCAAACCCCGGAGGTCGAGGAGGATGGCTGGTCTGAAAGGGGGGCAACCCCTGCAGAGGCAAGAGGCAGGCTGTCCTTGCCCACCCCAGGGGCTTGTTCCACCTCGCACTACCAGCCCGTCTGGTGAGGCCGGACCCGCTGTGCCTGCCTAAGGTGCCCAGCACGCACCATCCCAGGCATTGGTGGACAAAACGGAAGGACTAGACGGCAGCCGATGTGGCTGGGGGTTCGCCCAAGCACTGAGCGAACCCACAGGGTGCAGGACTAGCAAACGTGTGGGGGATGGCTCTTCCTAAAGGCAGAGACTCGCGTCTCCTCAAGCTGGCCCAAGCAGCGTGAGGGGCAGCCCGGTGGGGGGGGGGGGCACACCCGCCCAGGCCTGTGCACCATTCTGTCCCTCAGGTGAGCACACACAACACGCGGACCCCCGCTCACCGGCCGGGCTGCCTGCACCTCTGCAGGCCTGGTCCGGGCGCGGAGTGCGCTTCTCTTCGAGTGTTGTCGGCCCCGGCCCGGCGCGGCGGGCGCTGACCTCGCCACAAAGAGCAGGTTCTGCTCCGCCGCCCCTCCCCCGCCCAGGCGGGCGGGGGGAAGGGCAGGGGCCGCCCCGGCCGTCCTCGTCCAGAGACGGAATAGGGTGTTTTGGGGTTGTTTTTTTTTTTTTTTTTTTTTCTCAGCTAGACTGTTTAAATTTACAGTTTTCTCTTGAGGCCGGCGTCAAAATACGTTGTCAGGAAGCTGGGCCCGGGCCGCCATGTGGCGGAGGAAAGACACCGCCACCTGAGAGAACAGCAGCCCCTTGGGGCTGAGGCACCCGGGAGGGGGCGGCCGCCATTTTCCTCGCTTGCCACGGGGCTTTCCTGAAGCCCCAGCATCTCTCCTCGCTGCAAGGAGCATGGCTGCTGTGGCCGTAGGGGAAGTTTACCGAGATAATGGAGAAAATGGGAGGAGGTGTGATAAGTAATGGGGTACTGCAAGGCCATGCTCAGTGGGCTCCCTGTACCTCCCTCTTTGCCAAAGCCCTCTTTCTCCCTGTGCCGTGCTTGCCTGTTGCCACTCAAGGTGTCGTTCAGGTTGTCCTGTAGAATGTTTAGAACACTCATACGGAGGGGTAGTTGGAGTACCAGTGCACAGAAGCACAGAGTGCTTTGGATTGGAAAGGACCTTAATATCATCTAGTTCCAACCTTGTGACATGGGCAGGAGCATCACACACTAAACAGGTTACTCAAGGCACTGTCCAGCCTGGACTTGGACACTGCAATGGATGGGGCGTCACTATTGATCACCTTACTTCGAGTTAAAACCAAACCAAAATACAGGATGCACTTGTTTCTGTAGCTAGCAGCTTTTTCTGATAGACAGTAACTTGTTGCTTATACTGCAAGTGCTGCAAAATGTCCCAAAGTATGTGTTTAGCTGAGAAAGCTATGCGTTCAGTAGGTCATATTTATGTTCACAAAATGCTGCTTATCATTAAAAGTATTTTCTTAAACTTTGAGAAGAATGAGAAAGTGGGGAAAAGGGAGGGTGCTTTAGAAACATTAATGCATGGGAGACAATCTATGAATTCGCCTCCTGTCTGGATGGTGACAGCACACAGATGCTGCACTTGTGCACTGACAACAGGGAAAATACCTCACACACAGCTTTACCTGAATTATTTTTGGATTTTAGGCAGCAGGGCTTAAAATCATTTGGACTTGTTGAGGTCTCCTCCTTCTCTCACCACGTCATGGCAGGGACTCTGAGGTGACTCCTCTGACACAGTGATCTCACCTTCCTTAACCTGTTGCCCTGTGCAGTACCAAAATCTGTGAACCCCACTAGCTTGTCTGCACTCTGATCTTCTGTGTCAGCCCAGAAGGATCTGGCAGAAGAAACTGTGTGCAGAGCTGCCCATCATCATTGGGCCTCTTGGGAATGATAGAGTTGCAGTGTCCTCTGAAACCTCAGGCAAAACAGTAAAAGGGATATCATTTATTTGTGATACCAATGCATCACCTCTTGTCTTTTCCTGAATGTTTTTTGTAAATGTTCAGTAAGCTGGAAAAAAAAACAAAACAAAACAAAACCAACAAAAAGCTGAAGTCTGTCAAATGCTGTCTAGAATGAACAGATTCAAAGAGGTCTCTCCAGAGGCCCTGGGACAGATTATTCAGTGAAGTCAATGGTATGAAGCTCTCTGCAAGAGTGTGCTGTGAAGCTCATTCCAAGGGTAAAAGTCAGTCTGATGTGAGTGATGTGGTATTTCATGGGGATGTAAAATTAGGATAGACACAGAGGGCCAATTTCTCTGCTGACCTAATCTAATGTCATTCCAGTAATCTCAGAAAATTGCACTGATTAATACAAGAAGTGGCTCTGATCCTGGAACGATGGGAGCAGTAGTTCAGCAAAAGCAAGTAAAGGAGACTCTCAGGTTTAGGCTTGATGTAAACTGATATTTACTTAAAACAGTGATCATGTCTGTAATGAACATAGGGTTAGCTCAACCCATGAGAAGTTATCAGTGTGCTTTAAAAGCTTTTGGAATGAACTTCAAGTGTTAGAGTGGCACTGGTAGAAAACTGTTAACATCTACCCCTTTTCTTACTAATTTAAACTTGCTGTGCAGCTTAAACCCCAACTTACATCACAGCTGAATTTGGCAAGTTAGCTTTTATTGAGCTGTTTTAGCACATTTCAAGAGTCCTAAATATAATTCTAGTGTATCAATTCTTTTAAAGAAGAAAATAAGGAAAAGCAAATCTTTCGTGTGTACTTGGGAAAACTGAAATGGCTATCAGTCACGAGTCTAGCGTTCATATTATGCGTTCTGATAAACCATCTTTTGTGGAAATAATTATTACAGCATATTTTTATTTTTATAGACTGTTTGATTTCTTTTACTGCTGGAGGTATGTTGTCCAGTCTGTTGTCTGAAAGAAACTCATGACAAAATGGGCAAACTGACAGGAAAATAAGACCTAATGATGGATAAAATCCAAATGGAAAGCCTGCTGCAATTTGACAAGGATCCACAAGAATTACTGGACACATTACAAACACCACTAGTGCTTGCAATCTCAACCAAAGTCATAAAATACTGTATTTTTTTTTAAAGGACTATTGGAAATTCATTGTGTAGCTAACAAAATACAATTATTCCATCCTGCATTGTTTAGGATTTTATTATTCAGTTTGCCTCATGAATGAATATACAGTCTTGTTTATCTAAGCTAGAATATCAATAAGATTCAGGTTTTGCCCAGGATTTTTTTCTGAGCAGTTACTGTGTGATGGAATGAAGTGGGGCAGCCAGAACCACAGGGTCCTAGGCGTTCTCTTCCTGTTTAAGTAAAATAAAGTGCTCTCAGTAGGCTATCAGGAAAACTTGAGAGAAAAATACTAAATTGCATCAGTCATGGTTATGATTGCATTTGCATGTGCTTGTATGTAAGTGTGTACTGTCATACGTGTCTAGATATTTACTTCTGTCAAGAATCCTCTTGCTAAAACGTATCAGGCAAGTGCTTCACATTTGGTACTACAAATTGACTGATAGCAGCAAACAGAAGCCTTCCCAGTAGCTGATCACGGCTTTTAAAATTATATCAATTGCTAATCCTGTTAAATGGGAAATGTTTTTGTCCCAAGGGAAGTACAAGTTCTCTTATATTTGCTGGAGTTTCGACCATAAAATCCATAGTGCCCTTGGTGGATGTTTTTTCCAAGGGAAGGCAAGAAATGTGATCATTATTTTTCCCTGTGGGTTTTGTTGTGATGATGTGAACATCCGTAAATAGTAAGATCCCATTCTGTAACGTTACAGTAGTAGTAGTAGTAGCAGTATATAGGTAGTTTCAGTGGGATATGCTGAATCATCAGATCCTTTGGCCACTGTTCCATCAAGGTGCCTTTTCCCAAATAGCGCTTTGTTTTTAGACTGTCCTAGGCCATCTCTCCCTTTCCCCCCTTATGCCACAAGAGAGAGATTTTGATTTTGTGTTACTGTGGCTGTATGTTGCAACTCATCCACTTGTATTGGCACTGAAGCAGGTTATTGAAGAGCTGGGGTGCAGCTGGCTCTTGGTGTGAACATGCACACATGTAGTGGAGCTTGGCTTCTAACCATAAGCTGAAATATCACATATGAAAGGTAAACCTAATATTTCTTTCTGTTTACACCTGAAATTATACCGTGCTTGTTTTCAGGCATTCCTTGTTTCTTCTTTTCAAAGCCTTGAGGATTGTTGACCTACTTCCTCAGGTGGAAAAAAGAGAGAGAGAGGCAGCAAGCTCTTTTGTAATGTACTGAAAAATGATTTCCCTCCACAGGTATATAAACATTATTTATATTCAAATATGACTGGCCTTCCAAATCTGAGTGTCACCTTTGTTTCCTCAGATGTTGCTTTTTAAAGTGAGTGGTCACAGATTTAGGGGAATGCAGAATTTGCTCCTTTAAAACAAATCTTCAGCATGTCTGTTTTTTCCTGCTTATTTGAAAGCAGATTTGTTGTTGTTTTTCTGGACTCCTATTTTGGGGGGGTTCAGACAAGGGTTCGGATATATATGTAATCCTACAACCTTCAGGCCAAGATGAATTTAACCGTAGCACATTTATGATGCCTGTGGGTGTGATTAAGAAGCAGGTTTTCAGAATCAATTAAATGATGGCGTAGTATGCTGGGAAGGGAGGCAGAGGATCTGAGCAGAGATCTCTGCATGGCTGATACCATTTGGAAAGGGTCTCTGCTGCGGGGGATCAGCAGCCTGTTATTCGCTTCCTCCCACTTCAGTTTCACCCCATCAGTGGAAAAGTCAGTCAGGAATGCAAAAGATACTCTCTCAGATTTCCCCGTGACATCCAGTACTGAATGTGCCTTCTGTGTCTGAACTGAAAATTTCATCACCTTTTTTATTTTTCTGATTTAACTCTCCCCATTTCATTCCATACAAAATCAGAAAACAGGCAAGGAGAAGCAGCCAGAAGGTCTCTCAGTCTAGAGGGGGGTTGGGATGTTGTTCAAGACAATTACTCTGGGAGACTATGCAGCTACGCAATAGCAAAGCCAAAGAAGGAGCCTTGGGGAATTACATCAGCTCTTTTTCTCTTTTCTTTTTTTTTTTTTTTTTTTCCTCTTTCTCTTTCTCCTAAGGGAAGAATCCTGAATAGGGTTATAAGCTGTCTAACTCTAATCAGCACCGTCCTAGTTCAGAGCAAAGCATGCATAGTGAGCCAAGAGCAGAGCACACAGAGCTTCTGCAACACACTGTTTTCACAAACCAAGGCACATAATTTCCTGTGAAGCATTAAAGAACGGAAGGGATAATATGAAATGCAGGGTTTTTCCTGGTAATCCTCTCTGTGTATACTCTGTTTCACCTTCAATCTCCCTTTGTCTCCCTGCTGTCATTCATGACTCAGCACCACCTTTCATAAAACCCGTGTCTTTCTCTAACATGCCGACAGCCTTACATTTCTCTTGCAGATCTGCAGGTCTGCTTCCTTTGTCTGCCCGTGTAACCTGATTCATCTCTTCTTGGACAATGGCCTTTGCCACTCACTTCCTTTCAGTACAAATATCCCACTGGCTTCAAAAAAAAAAAAAAAAAAAAATCCATTCAAGGACATTAATGTTGTAGGTTTACTCAGCTAATTGCAGTGCCAACTGAACAGCAGGTTTCAGCCACACCAGGAGCTGGCACCTCCTGGCCATGCCTCCTCAGGGCCTTTGCAAGAGGGCTGCTTGCTGAAGGGTGCTTCAGCCAGTGCTAAAAGCTCAGTCCTGCTTCCTGTGGCACTGTGCCACCTACACAGCTACACATAAAAGCTAAAACCCCTTTCACCTCTCCTCCTACTTCTACTACAGTAGTCAAGGCTGCCTGTATGTCTATGCCAGCAGCACCCACTGCTAGTACTTTCTTTTGCTTCCCCATCACTTGGAACACTGTCTCTGCAGGGCAGACATTTTGCCTTGCTTTGTGATTATCCAGTACCCATTCCCCCCTGCCTGTGACAGTAACGAATGATTTAAGCAGTTGCCAGCCTAATGGCTCTGACATGCAGACAAAATGAAATAACTCAAAGTGGAGCTGGCAACCAGGAAACTTCAGAAACAAATTGATCTGGCAAGGAGTTTTCATTATGCTTCAGGGAACAGGTTGATCTGAAAAAAAATAGTAGTCGGCGAATAGATTACCTCTTTGAAAATGGCACACCAAGGTGGTGCAGTGAGATGAGGGGTGGTGTCTGATCAGGCTCCAGGAGCTGGGGTGGGCTGGCTCTGTGGAACTGAGGTGATTGAGCCCTTTTTGGAACAGAGATTTTGTCATTTGCGTGTTTCATAAAGCACTGTGCAGGCTTGCGGCTTTCTCTGGCAGCTCCTGCTGCAGTCAGGAGGCTCTGCCAGTGCACATCAGCCCTGACTTTCTGCAACTTGTTCTGCTCTCTTCCGACACCATCACTGTGTGTGTGAGCTTCTGACCTTTCCTCCCTCTGTCTCCTGGGCCTCTGCTCTACTTCAGCTTCCCTCCTGAATGTGACTGGGGAGGGTGAGAGGCCCTGGAGGTGATTTTGCCCAGATTGTCCGATTGTAGTAGCTGCTGTCATATGCACTACATGTTTTTATACCTGCAAAATATCCAAATGTTTAATGCCAAGAGAGAGGCTGTTTAAAACTTGCTGTATAAACCTGTAGTATTGCTGATGGGGATGCCAGGTCTCCAGAATGGTTAAGAGATCTTTACTGTGCGCAAAACCATTTTACATTCAGTATTGAACATGCAAACAATTCCTTCTCTTAAAAAAAAAAAAAAAAGTAAATTGCCTTACATTTCTAATAACTAAGAATAAATTATCTGTCTCCACCTGTGAACATAATCTTCTAAGAGGTAGCTTGTTCTTTCTGCAAATCCTTCCTGTCAGCTCTCTCTTGTGGGCTTTTCCTTTTTTCTTTTTTTTTTTCCTTTTTTTTTTTTTTTTTTTTTAAATGATTCAGCTACTCACTCTTACCTTATATGGTCTCCCTATACATCTGGGCTTTTTCTTAATGAATGGTGTTCTCCATACCATGTTTTGATCCTTGGTAAGAATAATAATTTCTTATTGTTTTGTAACAGCATAGGCAGGAAGGAGTTTTCTTAAAAAAATAGCCAGTATGTTGTTTTTCACAGAAAAAGAACCCTCAGCTAAATGATTTAGCTAAGTTGTGTAAAAAGAATAAATCTGCGTCTCAAAATTTGCTCAAAAGCCCTTGGATATGCTTTGGGAAAAATGCTAAATTCTTATGTCATGGCACATGCAGACATTTTCCTATGTACCTAAAGATGGAAAAATAGGAAATAAAAAATAAATACAAAAAACTTAAAAATTATCACCTTATCTTTTACTATGGTCATAATGATGGATCTTGGTTAACATGCATACACTATAATAAAAATCTGCACATGACAATCAATGCATTGCTTCAGGTCCCTTATTTATAATTTGAAAAGGCCTGTGGGCTGTTATACTTTCCTGCTAGGATAAGAATATGTTTTTCCAGGAGAATAAGTATTCACAAGGCTGACAGAAGAGTAGTAGAGTAGATCAAACACAGACTATATATAGGAACTCTTACAGTTTTTTGTGTTTTCTCCTTTTCTTACTGTCTTCCTAACAATTTCTTGGTTTCCTGCTGGCAGTCCATCTGTTGCACTTTCAGTTTAAGGTACTGTATGAGTCTTGCAATAGTTATGAAAGCATTACGAGGAAAAGGTTTATTTTTGATATTTTTTTTAATGTTATAAAGCATTTTGGAAAATACACAGAAAAAAAAGCCTAACAGACAATTATGACATGCTGCTATAGTAATAAACACAAACAAATTATTCTACCAGGAAAACTTCACAAATGTATTTCAGCTGTGTGTAGCTCTTGGTGATGAGTTATGCAGGGCAAGGACATCTAGATTTTTTTTGTGTTACAATTAGCATGTAATCCAGTCATGGTTTTGAGCACCTTAAACTTTTTCTTTTAATTCACATTATCCTTCACTAGTCAGCATTGAATGCTACTACATTTTTTCCTAAACCAATGTTTCTAAAATTCCTTTTGAATTTGGGATTGCTGAATCTAAATATTTTAGTATGATTTGGGAGAAAATATGTCAGTTTTATTTTATTTAAAAATGCCATCTTATTCTTTGTTTTAGCCTTTAGTTCAAATTAAGCTGAATTACTTCTAACTGATACACTGACTATATGTAAGAAAATTTTCTAGATCTCAGGATTCTTGATGTATTACACACCACAGTTTAACTCAAAGTTTAGTAGCCAATCTGTGAAAACAGATCAGGTTAGCCTAAAATATTGTTGTTTCAACCCTGGCTTTAGTGGGTAACTAAAGAACAATTATATACTTGCAGTCCGTTGAGTCTTAAGCTAGGCTACAGTGACATATCTCATGATCATCTTGTAACCTTATGAGCATAAATTACTGTGGGTGGTGAGGATGGCAGTATGATTTAGAGCTTGAAAAACATTACAAAAGCTTAAATCACTGAATCAGAAAAGGAACTCTTCATTTTCTCTCTTTGTTCCATTTTTTCTTCGTTTCTCCCTTCCCCTTTCTTTTTTCTTTTCCTGTTTCCATTTCTATTTTCCTTCACCGAAAGTGAAAAAAAAAAAAAAAGAAAAACCAAACCAAAACCCTTTTTATGTAAGAGGAAGTATATTTTTCTTCCTCTCTGACCTGAATCAAGAGTAGTAGAAGAATATCCAACTTACTTTCTGTGGTATTAGTGGATACAATATGGTAGGAGTAGATGGAGGATGAACAGATGAGGGGAAAGAACATAGTCAAGTAATTAACTGCAGTGAACTCCACCAGCTGAGAACTGGGTGGCCTGGGGATTCTTTCCATTCTCACATCACCTTTCCTGAGAAAAAAAAAAGCTTGTGAAGGTTAAACAAATAGGCATATTTTAAAATAATTGACTATTTTCTGTATTCCAGTTGTTCATTACCCACATCTTTATGAGAGCAAAAGGAAGTGTTTCATTGCTATGCCATCTCTTCTGGAAGTTTTTATAGTCTGGTCTTTGCAGTAGCACTATTATTTTCACGCTGCTGGGGAAAAACATTTCAGTTTCCTTTGCTCAAAATTTCTATAGGTATATTTCTTGGAAGTGTGAATTTGTGTTCAGTCATCGGGGAAGAAGAGCCTGTGACATTATGCTTACATGAAAACGTGAAGAAAAGATTTTTCTTCTGGGTTTTTTTTTTTTTTATTTTTTTTTTATAAATTGAGACTCCTGAAATTTCTCTAGCAAATATCGTGTGATTATTGCTACTAACAAAGGACTGAAGCAGTAGGAAAAGAATAAGGCAGGAGGGGAGGGGAGGGAAGGAAGAGGAGGTGGTTGATTATGAATGCGAAAGCTTTATTTACACACACACATGAACAATCAGCAGCTTTGAAAAAAGAGTGCAGGAAAAAGGACACGCACACATTTTTTACATTTCTGTATGCGTAATTCTGAAAGAATCAACCAGTTTGGTAATTTTTTTCCACAGAGGACTTGTTATGCTTGTAAAAAAGCAGTATTTTGAATGACACTATGTGTTTTTCTTCTTAGTATGCCTGAGGTTAAATTCACAGAGGAGGAATTTTTTTCTTACAGTCATCCAGCGCTCAGCATGATGCAAGGCTGGTTTTGAGGGCGAACACAGGGGCAGGTACCTCATTTTCCACAGAGCATCTACAGCTCAGACACAAGATAAGTTAAACATTGTTTCCACCAACAGATCTCAGAAGCTGCCCATAAGGAAGAAGCATAAATAAGCAAAGGTGGAAGTAGAGCAACAAGTGCTGTTATTGTGCTGGCAGGATGTCAGCCCTCATCCTCATCATTACTGTCTCCTGATCATCCTGTGCCCACAGGTTTAGAGGGTCATCCTCCAGGTGGTGGCTGTGGTAGCAGTGGCCCCTTTCATATTTAGCAGACAGCAGCTTCCCTGACAGTCTTAGAGGTGCTGTGATATGCTCTTTGTCTTGCAAGTTGGGTGACAGTTGCAGTTGGCAGAAGGTGATCAATGAATTTTGCTACATTGTTTGAATCACTGGGGTCAGCAGAGTTGAATGCTGGGCAGTTTAACATCCATTTATCAACATGTTAAAATCAGCTACAGGTTGAGCCCAGAAGATATTCAGAGGAGAAGACTTGTGGTATTGGTTGATGAAAAAATGAACATGAGCCGGCAGTGTGCTCTTGCAGCCCAGAAAGCCAGCTGTATCCTGGGCTGCATCAAAAGGAGCATGACCAGCAGGTTAAGGGAGCTGAACCAGCCCCTCTACTCTTCTCTCTTGAGCCCTTACTTGGAGTATTGTGTGCAGTTCTGGTGTCCTCAACATAAAAAGGACATAGAACTGTTGGAACAAGTCGGGGGGGGGGGGGGG
>JASSUY010023110.1:2348-24093 GCA_032466535.1 Forpus xanthops
AGGGAAGTTGTGAATGCTTCATCGCTGGTGGTGTTCAAGGCCGGATTCAACAGAGCCTTGGGTGGCATGGTTTAGTGTGAGGTGCCCCTGCCCATGTCAGGGGTGTTGGAACTGGATGATCTTAAGGTCCTTTCCAACCCTAACTATTCTATGATTCTGTGAGTTGAAGTTCAAATACCTGTAGTATTGATAAGTTGATGTCATATTCTACCTCATCTACTACATCCTATAAAAATTTTATCCCAAACCCAGTGTACTATGATATTGCAGGTCTTATAATTAATCTTTTTTTAAAATGCTACATTTCAAAATAAATGTTGTTACAATTATAAAGAAATTTTCAGGCAAAGAAAGGTGAAACAATTTGTCCATATAAACAATAAATCTTTGAGCAATAAAATGACAGAGTCTAAGGCCAGCCTCAGAGTTCTGCTGCTCAGCTTAAGATTCCACAGGGAAAGATGCTGCTTCCAAATTATGTTTTCTTTTTTATTTCCAATATTAAACACTATTTTCTATAATTTAAAAATATTTGATGCAAGGAAAAGCTGTGTATTTCAAAGTAATGTTTCTTAAATAGTATAAAAAATTCTGTGCATCATAGTTTAGGAGTATTCTTTTGAACTTTTGAACTCCAGATTCTTCAAAACATTGGTCCTCTGAATTCATCAAAGCAATGTGTACCACTGCTTTCGAAATAGTCTTATTCTTGATGCAGTTTATTTCTTATCCTTTTGAGCTTTTTGTCTTTTCTCACAGAAGTCTTTGATGCTAATTCTAAAGAGAAGGACCTCTTCTATTATTTTACTGGTTTTATTCACTCTAGCCTTTTTTTATGGCTAAAACTATTTCAAGAAAATGATCTTAGTAGTTGGTTCCTTAGCATTTAATCTGTTCCTGTGGCTTATTCTTCTCTTGAAGTCACACACCTTTGTTAAAGGCACTAGACTTGTTCCTGTAGCCATTGGTCCTTGTGCAATAAAGCCATGCACCAGGCATCAACTGCAGTTAGATTATAAATTAAACAAGCGGGGGAATGCCAGAAGTGGAAACATCATCTCTTCAGGCTCAACAACACAAGTCATAACAGGTTGTCAAAAACCAGTAGGAAGAGTAAGATTTTCACTCACTTCTAAGATCTTATAGTACATTTGTACTAATTATAAAACCAATGCTAGTGCTGTTATTAATAGTAACCTCGGCATCATAAAAATTCAGGTAAACTGCCAATACATCTTGGAGATTCAGTCATTGCTGACAACAGATGTCAGCAGACTTTTTTTTTTTTTTTTTCCTATTTCTTTTAGAGATTCTTTTATTATTCAGAAACTACCCAAAGCCAGTGGCACAGGAGCAGTCTGACTGACCCAGAGCCTAAGCCTGATGTTGGCTGTTCAACACCAGTGAGTTAGAGACTGTTACCGACAGCTTGTGGGAGAATATGCTAAAAGTGGAGCTCCACACATTTCCTTCTCTTACAAATACACCATCACTGAAAAGTAAATTTACACAAATATATACAAAAAAACTAGGGATTAAAATTATTATAGCTATCCCACTATGGAAACAAATCAAGAACATTTAGTTTCTCTTAGACATTTTCTGTGCTGTCAAGGGGACCCACTTGTATCTTTAACACACCAAGTTATAGGTGCTTGACTTCAAAGTCCATTCATTCTGCCTATATTAATATGATCATTGGAAGACTCTGGAAACTGAGCTTTGTGCTTATTAAATACTCATGACTCTATTCTTCCCATTTGACAACTTTAATTTTTTTCAGATTCATTATTAACATTTAAACTATATCTGTGGGTCATCTTTGAAAGTGTGTATCTCATGGATCTTAGTTTTGGTGAAATTACTTAATTTTATTTTCTCTAAACCATTACCAACTACAAAAAGCCTCTGCATTTGCTGTTAAACAGTTGTATTTGTGGTGGTTGTCCTAATAACTTAACTATTTTACTACATTTTGTTTTCAGATGTGCTTCTACTGTTGTGTAGAATTTATTTCTTTAAATTATTATTCACTTTGTGGTTGTTCCCATTCCTTGAGCTTCAGTCATGCTGCTTTGTTGGTTTCCCTTCACCTCTGATAAGATTGCAAATAAGAATCATAGAACTTTCTGTGCTGACATAACTTGCTTGTATTTTCCTATGAGATCTGGAAGTAAACAACAACCAAATCTGGGTTAAAGGAAGAATATCTTTGAAAAGGGTTTTTGAATATGATTGCGTGTTTTATGTCAGTCACCAGGATCATTACTGATGTTTGAAGCACCACTTTTGGTTCGGGAAATCCATTGCCTGCTGAAAGAATATTGAGGATATATCACTCTGTGCATGCCTTTTCCAGGATTTTCTCTAGATATCAATAAACAACTGACAAAAAAAAAAAAAAAAAAAAAAAAAAAAAAAAAGGAATACTAGTATAGAAGGACATTTGAGGTGAAACATGAGCTAAACCCTATCCATGCCTCACTTGAGCCAGAACATTGATAATATTGACCAAAACATCTCTCCTTAAAGATTGTTCAAAATGTTCTATCTTCCCATATTCATGTTTAACTCTTTCTTTCAGTCACCACAAAAGATAAGGATTTCATCTCTCTTCCGTTCTAAGAATGTCCTAATTAACAAATTGGCTAATAAAGACTAATATAGTCCTAATAAGGACAAGCTAACTGTCCTTATTGTCATTGTAAATCAATGAACAGTTCTCTAAGCTCATCCTTCTCCCTGCCTACTTCCAGCCTAAAAGATAAGGTCTTTCTGGAGTATGATCTGAGAGAGACTGTTTCCTTTCAGCTTTATTCTGTGTTCTTTTCACACTTCTCATCTGCTGAAGAGCTTTCTCTAAGCCATGTCTATTGTGCCTTGTGGAGACAGTGAGGGCATGACATGGATAAAAGTCAAGTACTTAAGTTAAATTATAGAAATAAACCCTTTGTGTTTCCTTACATGCTTGCGTAGTTAGCTACTATGCTTCCTTTTGAACTTGATGTAGAGAACAAGATTTTCATTATCTGGTCTGCAATCACAGGTTCAGCTCAAAAAATTTCAAGGAGAGTTTGTCAGTCTTAGATATGTCAGTTCCTTTCTGCATTTCATGAATCTTTTAATAGCAGTTTATTTGTATAGTTAGGTTCAATGCAGTACTTTTCAAATTTTTGTAATAAAAATTTTTAAACAACTTGTCATGATTGATTTAATGGGAACGTTTACTTGCAGTACTACACCCTGGTCAAAAAGCAGGTATCTTACAGACATCTGCTTTGCTCAGTGTCTGAGATATATTCAATCTATGGTTTGTTGAATATGTTTTTGTACAGAACATAGTTAGTGTGTCCATAGAAATTATGTAGATGACTACAGCTCTGTCTCATTTACACATACAAAAATTTGGACTAATTTTGCTTAAGTACTTTGATGAGCTGCATCTCAACAAAGCATGCTATAAACAAATTGAACTTACTCTCCATGCTTGAGACAGGTTTTGTATAAGAAATTCAAACCACTTCTGGCCTGAGTCCAGAATATTTAAAAGATTTTTTTGCATTAGTTGGAAGGAGACAGAGGCCGCATTTCTGCTATTTTACCATAATGAAACTCTTCACCAGGAAGACATATTTCATCTGAATGGAAAACAATGTATTCTCCTGGATATATTGAAGACTACATATTGAATCTTCATTAATGTGCATATGCCATGAACTAAGATATTTCATGGAATGAATTACATACCAGAAAAATGGAAAGCTGAGTTTTGGCTTTATAAATGCATCATGAATGATCACCCCACTTCTCTACCTTCTGCCTCATACATTGACAAGAACAAAATGGTTCAGAAATAATTTTTGCCTTAGAGATTACTTTCTAGCATCAATTTATCCATTAACATTAATCCTCTCAGATATTGAGATATGTTCACTCTTTATTCCCAATATATTCAGAATACCTATAGCTTTCAGCAAGATACAAAAGCTAAATGAACTAGAAAGAATGGGAATAAATTCTTTGTCTCCACACTGAGAAACAACAATCACTGCTATAAAAATGGAAAATATATGTTAGAGACAAAAGGGGAAGTGGAGTCAAACCACTAGTTTTATACACTAGAGAAAAAAAAAATAATGTGATTTATACATTTTCATCATGCCAACCATGATGTGCATTTAGGGAAAGCTTCCACTGTGCATTTTGCATCTTGATAGCCAAAATGAATTGGAAATCGCATGACATGCTGGAATGCCAGGTCAGTGATAACATTCACATATTTATAAGGAGCCAAAATCAGCATCCATAATTTGCATTACAATGAATATTGTCTTTGTATGTCTAGTATTATCAAGTCTTCTTATCAGACTGTGGTGGATTTTATGATTTTATATTCATTTTTAGCTCACTTTATTTTTTTTTTTTTTTAATTCAAGTAAATTAGAGCAAAGGCCGTGGTAGCAGAAATTTCTCACTATTTTGTGAGACAAAGGCAGAAACTTGGTTCTAAATAATTAATGAAAAGTAAATTTGTGACTTGTAAACAAGGAAGATACTAACTTAAATATAACTTTAGCCTTGTTAAATATTAGATTTAAACAATTTAACAAGCATGCACTTGATTTGAGTGTATAATTATAATGATTGCATATGCTGATAGGTAATTGAATTTACTAATGACAATTAGCCATTTACACAAACTGTTATCTAACTAATATGAACAATTTGAAATGAAATATGTTGTCCTCCACAGCTTTTAAAAATCATTTTCTGTATTCTGAAAATTTGGATTAGTAATAGCAGTTTACTTCCCCTCATCAGCAATTTTTTAATCCAGTTTTCAATCAGATAATCATACTCTTCCACATAGCACATATTCCTAGCTATAAACAAAATCAGCGTACACTGTTTCTTAACCTCATGAGCTTAAAAAGGGTGAATAGGAAAGTTTTCTGTTGCTCTGTTGGTCAACTTCTAAGTAAGTGGAATGTTAATCAAACTCAAATAGTGGAATAAGAGACAACTGCTAACCACTCCTGCTTACACTCATAGTGATCTCTTAAAATTCTCCTGAATGCCTGTTTGATTTTGATCAGTGTAAGCTCTAGAAATTCACTGGTACAATGCAGTTCAGAAGGTATTCTGCATTCAGCAACATCACAGTGCCTTGCAAGAAAGACAGAAATAATGCTGCCTACAAACCATCCTCCAAAATAGCTCATCAGTCCCTTCTGGCTGTCATTTTTGCTTACATGTAGCTGATCATAAGATAGTAGCCAGATATCTGGAAAATTCACTAATGCAAAGAGTTCCAAGGAGTGCAGAAGTCAGCAGAACTGTGAATATGTCCGATAAAAACAGTAGATGAAATAGCTGCATTTCAGTATCACATTTTCTATTACAAACAGTGTTAATCACTTAGTTAAATACAGAGATCTCAAGCCACTTTTCCAAAGTAATAAAAGTAAAATAATAGAATATAAACTAGAAGCTTTCACTGTGATGACATCTGGCCTCCCTCATAATACATTCAATTACGTTTCACCGAGCCATTCTTATAAATTCCTAATGAAGTAGCAGAGGTAAGGTAGCAGAGGTAAAGTAGCAGAGGCAAAATTGACTTCTTCCATATTACTTAGTTAAGTCAGTAGCACTCCTGCAAATATGTCTCAGACTCTGGACTTCCAGACCTCTTCTTAGTCCAAGAGCAAATTCTTATGTGATAGACTAAATGAGAAAGCAAAGCTATTGGACAAAAGATTTTAAGACCAAACTGTATATTAAGTCCAGTGATGAAAGTTTGGTGGTGGTGTGGGAAAATCCACATGTAAACAAAACCAAAAGGAGAGAACAAGAGAAAGAAAATAATGTGCAGGTAGGAAAAACAGTGATGAGGTCTCCACACAAATTTCCTTCTCTGAATAGAAAGATGATTGGGCACTAGAACAAGATGCCCAATGAGGCTGTGAAGTCTCCATATCTGGAGATACTCAAAACCTAACAGGACATGATGCTAGGCAGTCTGCTGTAGCTGATACTGCTTTGAGCAGGAGACTAAACTAGAAAATCTCCAGAGGCTCATTCTCATCTTACCTACTCCCTGTTTCAGCTGCAAATATTAGGACACTGAAGGTACTGTACAACAGATTTTATGTGTTTCAAAGTTATTAAGAGAAATAGCTGCCATTTCACTGTGAATACAGTGCAGATTAGTCAATTAAAGAGATCTCTTAAAATGAGTTCGAAACCTCATGATCATGACACACAGTGGCATAAAAGATCCCCACATTTCATGGAACACTGTGCTAATAGGGATTCATACACATGAATCTATGAAAACCTAACATTTTGCTTCCTGCTACCGCTCTTCTGCCTCATTAGCCTGAACTTGAACATGCCACATATTCATGTTCATGGCTGTTGAATAAGGCTCTGTTGCCACTACTTAATGAGAAATAGCAGCTTAGCTTACAAATAACACCCATCACTGATCATAGAAAAGCATCATATACAAGCAGTATGATATAATCTATACCTAGGATCTTAGCACAGTGGCCAGACAGTTTGAAACATGTTTAATTTCTGTGCATGTTAGGGGCAGGAAAAAATAGTCATATAGACTTAGGACTGCAACTTTAGTAGTAACTTTAGTTTCTTATATCTGACATACCACTCCTGTGGGTTAATGTAAAAAAAAACTATGCTACCTATAGATAAGTAGCAATCTGAAAATATTAACATTGCCCTATTTCAGAAAGATGTAGTAAAGCTTAAGTCTGTAAAACGTGCATAAGTCTTAAAGGTAATAGGAACACATTGTATTTGTTTTGGGTCGCAGTAGAAAACGACATAAGGAAATTTTATTATTAAGCTTGTTGTTTTACACTACTTGCAAATTTAGGCTGAATTCTGCCAACAGTTGTTCCTCCCCATGTTCTCAGGAAATGTATTGAGGAGTCTCAGTTCAGAAAGCTGATATATATTCTGCTATCATGCATTATACCAAGGATGATAGCATGCCCTCAGGTTTTAACACTGTATTGGTTTATTCCCCTGCTGGAGTAAATTTGCGCTCACTTCTCACCTCTCTGGAGTATGTATTGTTATCACATTGTGATAAAGTATTTTTGAAAATACAACAGCTTATTCTATCCTGATAAGCGTTTCATTTTAAATATGTAGTTGAACTTTCACTAGATTGATTAGAAAGTGTTTAAAAAGACAAAAGGAAGATTTCACACAAGTGGCACTGTCTATAGGCGTTG
Source organism: Forpus xanthops (assembly GCA_032466535.1). Classification (NCBI taxonomy): domain Eukaryota; kingdom Metazoa; phylum Chordata; class Aves; order Psittaciformes; family Psittacidae; genus Forpus; species Forpus xanthops. The sequence goes on from JASSUY010023110.1 coordinate 9,614, forward strand.
AAAGTGACCTAAATGCCTTGTGTCACCCCAATAATTAGGTATATGAAATTCAGAAGGACTTTTTCAGATCCTTTACTAAAATCTTGCAGAGAATGGATGTGAACATGAATATCACATTTTACAGGTGAATATCCTGATCACTATGTGCTCTTATGCATGCCTTTAATTCCAAAGCATTCTTTTGCAACTCTTCTACCTCCCATAGGCACCCATGAGCTGAATGATCATTCTACAGTTTCCTCATTTTTCATAAGATGCTACTCTTTGTCTTGAAGCAACATATACATTCTAAATTTATATCATATAGATGATTAGACTTCCAGGCTGATTAAAGGCTATGAGTTCCTTTCAGTTCTTGTTCTCTGAGAATGTATTCTTACTAGGTAATTTTCCTTAGAAAGTTATAGCTCCCTAACATCAGAAACATTCTCATTTCACTGACAAAAAAAAAAAAAAAAAAGAAAATCAGAATTATTTTCTTTTGCAGTTATAATCTAAGATTTCTGTTGAAATCAAGAATCATAATCTGGTTTTGGTATTAATCTTACATTATGGAACGCATACTACAAATAACAGGCCAAACTGAGAAATTTTTGTTTCTACTGTGTTTCTTTTAAAATGTCTCAAACACAACAAATTCAATGCCAGGGAACTGAAAAGAATTTCTATACAGACAAGGCATTAGTTAGCTTGTCAATGGCTACTTGCAGCACTCCAATCCTCATAAAACAAATGCCCCAAATCTTAGAAGACATGACAGCACCCCAGGTGCAACTCCCTTTGCCAAATTACTCTGTTGAATTGACAAACTACTTTACGAAAGGATAGTAATTATCTTTAGAAACACTGCAACATGGGAGAAGCTTGATTTAATTTAATCAGTGGCACTGCAATTGAAGTTATGATGCATACTTTAATTATTCAAAGCACAAATGTTCTTCTCAGAAAACTTTTATTAGAGGAGCAGTCATTGCAAAAACCTAATCCTATATGAGTTTTCTCACCACAGTCACTGTGAACATTAGGTGATGATTTTTTTCTGTGAGAATTTTAGCTAATTTTATTTTGCTAATGACTAAGTCCAGCTATGTTAGAATTGTATGACAGATAGAATAATCATAAACTTTACTTATAATTATGCATTAAATTTACAAATTCATGTAATTATATCATTACAGTTTTTGCAGCTAGTTTTGGCCCAGTTCATATTTTCTCTATTATTCCTTCCTGTCTCAATCACAGAATTTCACTGTAATATATGACTCTTATCTGTGATACTGATTAAATCAGTTCATCACTTATGCCTACCACTGGAAAAGAAAGTCAGATTGCATCAATAGTTTATGTAAAGCAACAAGAACAAAAGTACCTACTAAAAGATTTTGCCAAAAGCAATATTTTTTAAAGTTATTTCTAAACCCAGGCAAGAAAAATAAGCCAATGACAACATTAAATTAGTGATCATTACAGTGTTTCACATTTACATAACACTTCTAAATATTTCATAATATACACATGACTAAATTAGACCTCAAATGCTTCCAGGAGAAAAAGGAATAAATCACCTTGGAACAGTATATTCTAAGACAGTGAAATGATGCATCACTAAGTGAATCTAATGGTTAAACAGTGGAGAGGGAATCCCGGATGTCACGATCTTGAGCTTTGATGAAACTAGTAGTACTCCTAGAACAATACTAAAAAGGTACAGGTTAACAGCCAGGGTTTCTGATTGATCTTTTGTAACATCTGTTAGTGGAACTGTCTTTAATTTTAGGTCATCCTTCACCTAGTTAAGAAACTCTCCTGGCTACAACTCCCCTCTCCCCTCAATGTAAAATAAATAAATATTACGAAAACAACCAGGCCTAAAGAAGATTTTGGCTTCAAATCCAGCTAGATGTGAATCTCATATAATCATTTTACTGCTTTAAGGTTTCTTTGCTGTTGATTTCTAGTCAGTAAGTAAAAGTGGTTTTCATATTATAAATTACATTGCCATTATTGTTAGCAAGGACTGTAAACTATGCTGTGTTGCATGGAAACAGTCTCGAGTTCTGGTAAAATATACCAGCTGAGAACATGATCTGTGCTGTTGATCTGTGTGTACATCCGCAGCTTACAATTTGTGTACATCTGTCTCTTATGGTAATAGACCATAGTTTCATATGTTTTAAGAACTGAATCCTCTTCATGTGCTGTTTCTCCTTTGTTCAGAGATGCTATCTTAGTTGCAACTAGATTTTTCTCCATCCTACCCTTTCCAGCCCCAAAAGGATTGCAAAAATTGTGATGGAGTATTTTAACACAGATACATTTTTACTGTGTGAGTGATCCTACAGTTTTAGTTACAAATTTCTCATTAAAACCCAGAGTCTAGCTGTCCAGTATGTCTTTAACAAGATCTAATATAGCTTCAACAATTAAAGATATCCTGAAAAATTTAGCTTAGTGATACATGCATGCATAGTGTCTTTGCTGCTGGCTATTTGATCTCCTTTCTTCAGTCATCAAACATGACATTTCTTCCTCAAGGCAATCAGTAAGACAGTATTTAAAAGTCACTTCAAGATGCTGTCCCTTTGACTTTTTTCCCTTTGGATTTCACAAACAAAACCAGTCACTATTTCATATAGGCTGATTATAACCAAGGAAAATCATATCTATTTAAAAATGCAGTTGTGGTAAATACACTTATTCTGAATCACAGGCAAATTAATGTCCTTGCATGATGTTAATCCCCAGTTGTGGAATGACACTGCCTTGTAAGACTTATATGATAATGACTAAGTTTCTAGCTACTGGTTTTCTAGCAAATCACGCAGCATCTCCACCTGTAAGGCTATAATAGTGGGGAATTTAGATTAATTCAGTTGTCCTGGGTTACTGTCATATTTTTCCATCTTTCAAATCCTCCTGTGGTTCACATGTTTAAAGCACTCTGCTACAGAGTGTTGCCACAAAAGTAGTTCTCCAATCACAGCTGATATAAGTGAAATAATGCTTGTTTCTAAAAATGTGTCAAGTCTTCGGATGAAAGAAAATTCATAAGTACCCTCTTCAAATCCATTTCGGGGTGCTGGATAAAGAAGAGGCATTCTGATCTTCCTCCAAGCACTTTTGTGCAATCAAACCTTCCTGCACTGCCTAGACTATCATCACCTTCTAATGACTGAAGACAAGATCAGACCTCATAAATGATGATGACTATCTATAATGAAACGTATTCCTTCAAACTCACCTCATAATGTTGGTGACAGGAGCACCTACCTGTTACCAGTTTCAATCACTTCCAAGGACTGCCAGAAGGAAACAACTCCGGTCTGTGTTGCCTGCTGTTCAAGTGTTCAGCAGATGACATGCAATGCAAATGAAATTGGAATTAAATGCCTTGCCAGTATATATGACTTCAAAGTCCATCAGAGTAAAGCCCTACCATATTTAAGGCAAAACTGGACAAAATCTGTAGACCAGCTGAACTCCAGAACCAAGTTGGCATTTCCAAAGCATCACATGTCTTCATGAAGCATTATGCAGAGCGATCTCACAGAAAGCTGAAGTAAGACCAATCGGAAGAAGATTTATCTCTTAGCTTTTTGGTTTCTTTACTTTAGAAGCATGTTGCTCAAATGCATATGCTTTTGATAAAAAAAATACTATAATGTATCAGAAGACTGAGCTGGTGAGCAACTGTAATTTTACAGTCTTTTCCATTAAAAAAGCTTGTGATCTTCCATACTGTCTCCTTGCCTCTAAGGTACTAAGTATTTATATAGTATATTTATGATTTTATTCTTTGTAGTTTTCTTTTTTCCTACCTTTACAGCTTAGTGCTTTATTCGCCCAATTTCTGTCTGGTCAGTATATTTCTAACTGATTCTTTAAAATTGCATTTATTATATTCATCCCTTCCCCCAGTTTCTCCTCTTTGTGTTTTAGAGATGGGTTTTCTGTGGTTATATGATAAAATTTTTCAGATTTATAACCCCAAGTACAGTAAAGTAATACAGGAGAATTTAAAGGACTTTGAAATGATTGACAGATAAACAACCCTGTAGGTCAAAAGTTTCAGTGTCTGTAATGAATTTAATGACTTGCCAGACATATACTCTCTGTACAGGCAATGTGTGTAAGGAATATAGAGCTGTAAAGCTTTCACATGAGCCTAAAAGAAACATATTCTATGCACAGCTAAGATAATTTCAAATTCATCTTCTAGAAGGTAAAAACAAGTGAAAACAGGCCCAGCAAAATTCAGAAAGTTGACTCCTTTATCCCTGATGCATATCAAAACCTTTGACTTTGTGAAGAAATGGTCTGGGGATCTATAGATAGCCAACCCCTTCATCTTTGCTTGCAGGATCTGACAAGGTGGCAGTAACTTCATGACCTACTTAAACTCAATTATCAGAGCATTTCTGTCTGTGCCCTAAGAATATACAGGAAAAGAAAATATTTAATGTGTTTAATTTGCAGGCAAAGCAGAGGCGACAAAGGCTGTACAAGGTCTTAACAAGCCTAAACTCTTTGGAATGTTATCAGATTTTAATTTAGAGTAAATAAATGTTTTTTATTTTCTCTGTGAATCTTACATTTAGAATGATGACATCTGTTTGGTTTCAAGCTTTGTCTTAATATCCAAGTCCTGACTACTGTACATACTTTTAAGATTTAACACAGGTAAAAATTTAAATGAGGAGCTCTGCAGAGCACTCTTTCTCAAAGAAGGTGCTACTCTGTCGGGAGCATATTATTGTATTGCATTTTCCAAGAATTTTTAATAAAAAAAAATGATACTTGAAACTCAGATTATTTATATCTTTAGTTTACCCCTGCATGTTTTCTTTTCACACTATAAACTTACTTGAAATCCCTGAAAATGAAAACATTGGACCATTTAAAAAAGGATTAATTTTGCAACAAATTATGTAGAAATGACATTTCAACATCTTTCATTTCAAATCACTTTTAAAAGTATTTTTAAGTGTAGAATATTGGATATGCAGCACTCATTTTACATCACATTTATGTTGACATCTTACAGTAAAAAAAAATCTGTTATGTAGAATAAACTATTATGACAAGTCTTTCTATTGTCCAAAGAAAATACAATCATTACATTATGCTGGATATATTCAAGTTTATGTCACTGGAACTGGTCTGGGAATATCACTTGACAAACTGTCAACAATTTAAAAATTGTAAGAAAGTTTCAGAGCCTTATAGAAAATCATCAGCAAATGTACCTCATTTCTGTGAGTTATTATGGGATTTACTCTTTAAAAGGACTCCTTCATCAAAGATTATTTATCAATATTTGAGAAGATGTAGGATCCATAAAACCCAAGAGATATCACGTTAACCTTCAACTTGGTGGAATATTTTTACTGGGCTTGGATTTGCATCTCACATCTTACTTTATCCATCTGAACTGAAAGCATCTGACTTAAAATCTGTCTCATCCTCTTCTACTTCACCATTATTTCATAAACAAAAAAAAACCCACAAGTGAAATGCCCGTTTGCATCTTTCAGCTTTGTCTTTAGGGGAACTGTAATAGACAAATGATGAATATTTCTGTTTCATTGCTGGATTAAAAAAAATCACATAGGAGTGTTTTGTTTTCAAGAATTCTTGAAGTTACATTCCAATGTTGCCCAAATCAAGTATCATAGAATCATAGAATCACAGAATAGTTAGGGTTGGAAAGGACCTTAAGATCATCAAGTTCCAACCCCCCTGCTATGGGCAAGGACACCTCCCACTAAACCATGCTACCCAAGACTATGTCCAACCTGGCCTTGAACACCACCAGCGATGGAGCATTCACAGCTTCCCTGGGCAACCCATTCCAGTAGCTCATCACGCTTACACTAAAGAATTTCTTCCTCAGATCCAATCTAAACTTCCCCTGTTTAAATCTGAACCTGTTACCGCTTGTCCTCTCACTACAGTCCCTCATGAAGAGTCCCTCCCCAACGTCCCTATAGGCCCCCTTCAGGTACTGGAATGCTGCTATTCATCTCCTGATAAGGACTATTGCAGGAGAAGTAACAAATATAAGGGCAGATATTAGAATAACAGAGGAAAAAATCAATTATGAACAGAGAGGAACTATATGAGAAAAAACAATAATAGAGGTTATTTTTCACTCAGATTTAAAACAGCTTTTAGAAATAACTGAATACTGAAATGTATATTTTTCTGAGATCAATAAAAGTGGAAAGGCGTCTGTCCTGGGTTCAGCTTAAACCATGACAGCATAGAATCATAGAATCATAGAATAGTTAGGGTTGGAAAGGACCTCAAGATCATCTAGTTCCAACCCCCCTGATCTGAGCAGGGGCACCTCCCAATAAACCATGTCACCCAAGGCTATGTCCTACCCGGCCTTGAACACCACCAGTGCTGTAGCATTCACAACTTCCCTGGGGAACCCATTTCAGTGCCTCACCACCCTTACAGTAAAAAGTTTCTTCCTCAGGTCCAGTCTAAATTTCCCCTGTTTAAGTTCGAACCTGTTTCCCCTTGTCCTCTCATTACAGTTTCTCATTAAAAGTCCCTCCCCAGCAACCTTTCCTTCTCTGTAGATCATATACTGAGAAATTCCTGGTTACTATTTTACCAGGAAGATTTTACATTTCTAATACATGTATATAAGATGATTACTCATTTCTCCTCCCATTCACAGTTTATGCATTTGCTCAAGATCACTAAAATTGTCTTCAGTAGATAAACTTTATTCACTCTGATATCCAAACAACATTAACTTATCAAGAATCAATGAAATATTTAATAAAAATCAGATTAATGTTAATGAAATAGTGCCATTACACCAATGTCTGTGGCTTTACATTTTTTTTACCTTTTGTGCTTCTAGTCATGCTTCTTTTATTTAATAATTTAAATTAATAGATATAAATCTGCTGTGGTAATCTCAAAGGTTGTGATTTAATGGCTAGTAAACTATAGTTTAAGTGCTAACTCCCTTTTTTCTGTTTTTCTAAGTGCTATTTTTGCACAATTTCATATATTTATAGCAGGTTCTAGGACTGTAGACTTATATGCTTATAGAGTTATTCTAGGGCTGCAGGCCAACAAATGAGGAAATTTCTGCATTTTTGCAGTTAGGTTTTTGAGACAGAGAAGAAACAGTGAGGAATGGAGATCTAACGAACTGTCTTGTCCTCTAAGGAAGTGCATATTTGTGCACATAAAAAGGCACAGTGTGTTTATAACAGGAAATTGGAATATATCTTAAGTCTGGCTTAGGAAAAACAAAACCAAAAAAAAATCCCACCTTTGCTTCTTAATATGACTGAAATGAAATTGAAATACAATGCAAATTATGTTTGCAGTGTTGAGGAGAGGAGAGACATTAGAGACTCCAAGAGTCTAATCAAGACACAGAGGATACACTTGCAAGTGCTCAGGGCAGACCCATAATTTAATACTGGTTCCATTGTACACATTATTTCTAGATGGAGCACTCAAAATAGCAGCAAATTAAATTCTTGGGAGAGAAAGCAAAAAGGTTTTATAAGAACAAAAGAACTCTAGAGAACAAATACTAAAGGGATTAACATCTTCTGTGGACCTTTATTGAATACGTTGTGAAAGTCAAGGTAAAAAAATGTTTTCCAAGTCAGTATTTTTTTCATGTTGTGCCAGATTCCTCCTTTGCATTCTTCAGTCTTCTCCCATTTGTCCACAGCAGAGCTTATTCACTGATTTAAATGTGAGATAATTCCAGACCTTCTTCAATCTTGATTAAATATTATAAATGCTTCACCACAGCACATTTGCTTAATGCACTTATGCACAGTCAATTGTCTTCACTTGCAATGCAACATTATCACATTAAACTTAGCAAGGAACATATGCTTTACCCGCTCTTTGGATAAAGCATGCAACAATGACTGGCACATTTTACACCATGCAGTGTATCTATCACATTGTAATTTACTGAGCACAGAGTAGGGAATAAAGCAAAAAAAAAACCTCAGTATTTTTTTTTCTGATAGTTTTAGCTCTTGGGTGAATGGTGTGTAGACTACATCCTGTCACATAGCAATGGAACTGCAGCATTATTTCAAATAAATCCATAAAAACACAGATTACTGATAGAGTGACTCAGAAAACTGACAAATAGGGAGACTTTAAACTCTATGTGACCTGGATCAAATTCCACTTAGGCTGGTTGAATGTCTTTAGAATCAAGGAATTGTATGGCTGCAAAATGTATGCAATTTTTTGACAATTCATTAGCACAAACTAACACAGATGTGATTAATTCAAAAAGCATAAGCATTTTGTGCAGGCTTTGAAAATTTGACCTGCAGTCAGTGACAGATCAGATTGAATGAGCTGTATGTCTAGGGCAAAGAGGACCACTCATGCAAATAACCCAAGAGCATATGCCACACCATGCAATTAAAAACATTGCCACAAAATAAACAATTTAATCAGCAAAACCTCCTAAATTTCTGTAAGGCAAACACCTTACAAATGGAATATTCCTGGGTTTGCTTTTAAGAAAATGCCAAATGTAGTTATAATTGCATATTAGCTAGATTTAAAGGGGACCAAGGAAAAAGCAAGGCAAGGCAGAAGTTTCACCCAGTGACCCAAAACATGTTCCATTCTGTCACTGAGGGCCACTTGTAAATCCATGCTGTGTGCTCTGATCAGTTTACCTAGAGGGTGAATGCAAAGAAGTTAAGGAGGTGTCTTAAAAAAAAAAAAAAATTATGCATCTATAAAGAAATGTGACAGAAATGCCAGAAAAGTCAACCAAGAAATAGCAAGAGTAACTGAGAAAGGGAAAATACTGGGAGTCTGTTCTGAAAAGAAGAGATAGTAAGCAAACCTTCCAGATATGAAACACTTAGTGAGAAAAGACCAGAAATAAATGCATTTTAAAGCCTTATGTTATTTGATTTGTATTGCACTGAAATTTGACCCATTGTCACAAAACATCTCCCATTGTGAGCTGCTTCAGTCATAAATCTGAGCTGTGTGTCCCAAAAGGCTGGTCATGGGTTCAGCAGTAGCAGTCACTTTTCTCCTTCTTAGTAGCTGGTGCAGCGCTATGTTTTTGACATTTGGCCTGGGAACAGCACTGGTAACACCAGTGTTTTTAGTTACAGCTTAGAATGTTTGACCAAGGACTTTGTGAGTCTCATGCTCTGCCTGGGAGGAGAGGAAGCTGGGAGGAAGCAGAAATAGGACACCCGACCAAAACTGACCAAAGAGGTATTCCATACCACAGCGCATCATGCCCAGGATGGAAAAACTGGGGGGAGGAACCCAGAATAGTTCAGTTCACTGCTTGGTCGTTAGGTGGTGAGCAGTTGTATCCTCTTCCCTTGTGTTTCCCTAGTCATTATTATTGGTGGTAGCAGTAGTGATTTATGTTATACTTTAGTTACTAAACTGTTCTTATCTTAACCAGTGGGAGTTACATTCTTTCGATTCTTCTTCACATTCCCCCTCCTCCCCGAAGTGGGGGGGGAAGAAAGAGGGGTAGTGAGTGAGCAAACTGCTTGATTTATGTCTTAAACCACAACAGGGCTAAACTCAATTGTGAACACAAATGTGAACACAAAAACATTTGCATCTGTCCCTTCCCAGAACTCTGTAATGAGCAAGATATTCCTAGAAATACTTTGTATACAAAGTATTTCAGGATTCTTCAGCTTTCTGAAACAGGTAATGAATTCTATGCAAAGGAGACTGCTTCATTATTTCTCATCACTGCTACAGAGCAGGAAAGAGCAAAACCAATCCAAATCTAAAATTTCGACAATTTGGATTTTAAATAACTGTTAGTAATGGAAATATTTATAATGGAAAATGCAAAATACTATTCTTTATGCCCCCCCCAAAAAAAAAATTTGAGAGTGTTAAAAACTGTATTTGCAGGTACGGATGTCTATTTGCAAAGTTAGTTGAAAATTAAATAATGATTCCGACTCAGTAATAAGGTTTGAGTTTGTTTGGTTTTTTATGTTTTTTATTACATGGGAGATTTAATTTAGCATGTTTCATTGCATAAGAAATAAAAAAAAAAACAATTGGGAAAACATAAGAGCTTTCTAAATGGTAGAGTTCAAATAATTTGTACCAGGGGATATTAATCTTTTGTAAAAATAACTTGAAAATATATTTGTGTCTCATTCCTGTCAATCTTTGAAGCATTTCATAATCTTAGTGGTTATTAATGTCTCTCCTTAATCTCAGATGAATTAGAGAGCTGGAATCTTTGAGGCTGAAGTCAATTACATACAAAAAGAGTTTATTATTTACAGCTCCATTATGTTCCCTGCTCATCTATCACACCAATCTATTTCTATCATCTGGAAATTACCCATCCATATTGCTAACATTTCTGGGTAAATTAAAAAATTGTGACTGAGGTAAATCACATCCCACTCATCAGAACCAAATAAGAGTCTAGTTCATTTAATTTCTCAGGTTTTTTACTCTCTTTGAGGGGACATGATTTTCAGTAGTAGTAGAGGCAAAATTTCTGCATGTGCATGGGAAAAGTAGATTAAAACATGTGCTTTCATCTTGCAAAATAAGAGGTTATGTCCTCAACAGCCTTATAGGCCTATTCTGTGATGTCATTATGACTCCTAATGCCAATATTTTAGAGAAGAACCAGCCTAAAATTATTTTATAGAGGTTGGATAGTTATTCCATTTATTTTTTGACCCTTCTGGAGCTCAACAGGACATTGAACCAAACATTATTTAAAAAGTCACAAAAGTTCCTTGGAAAATTACCGTTATTTTAATTACTCAGTGCTATAAAGACACAAGTACTGATCATATCTCTTGACCAACCATATGACTTTCTTCCATTTTCTCTTCTAGTGGAATTTTATTTTACAATTCTTAAAACTTCAGTTTTATATCCTAGCAGGTGCAATTACAATTATCTGTTTTTATAACTATATGAACTTACAGTATAGAAATACTGGAACAAAAGTTGAAAGCAGATGTGTGTTTTAGACTGTTCTTCTTGGGAGAGGTGGGAAAAAACAAATTAGCAAATTCTTTTGGTAATTCTTAACCTTGAAATGGGTTTATCTAGCACCAGAAGAAACTGTCAGATCAAATGAGGAATCTGTTCTGCATAAAAGATGATCATGTCCCTCAAAAGACTGGACAAATTTCACATATACGTTAGCATTCAGTATTCACAGCTGAACATAAAATATTATCACTTTACACTGTGTCTGCTCTACTTTCTGTCTTCTTCATATCCTCTTCTTCTTCATATCCCCCTCCCTTCCCCCACTTTTTAGGTCACTGAGTAGCCTACTTTGTATCCATTGCAGCAGTCCTTACCCTCATATTCTTTGCCTCAATCAATTAGGTGAAGTTGTACTGCCACCTCTGCTGTAAGCTCTGTGTCACGGACTGCAAATCAAAAGAGATACACATTGGTCTGGCTTCAAGTAGAGCTTGTAAGATAGACAGTGAGCCAGCAATAATTACAAATACAGTTGTACATTTCTCATATCAGATCATCCCAGCATTTCAAAACTCTTGCTCAGTTCTTGATCTAACCATCTCTTAAAACATTTATGAAATATATTTTGTCTTAAGAATTTAATCTAGCTTCTTCTGAAAGGTCCCTGATCATTGCAAATTCTGTAGATTTATAATTTATAATGGTACAGTGCCAGCATTGTCTAATATTTATTAAGAAAAACCCCAAACAAAGAACAAAAACCCCATTATTCATACTTTGCCACTTTTGCTGAACATCTCCTTATGACAGTTTTTGCTTTTTAAATAGAAACAGTTAATTTCAGGGAACAAGCAGAATTATATTACAGGGTCTGAGACCTGTATTTAATTTATGGCAAATTGCTCATGCAGAGAAATGAATTTTACAATGAAATGAGAGTTTCCAAACCTTTCAGCTGTTTAATAAACCATATAAATAGATGGGTTTGTATTGAACTTCTCAGCCCACCTGCCTTCTCGCCCATGCGGCTGAAATACTCTTGGGTAATAGAGAATGAAATGACTTCTTTCCTGCTCCTATAAACCAGGACACTCATGAAGAGGAATGATAGACAGGCCAGTCAAGCAGGCAGATGAGCAGTGGTGGTGATATGATATTTCAGGGGGCATGTTTTTTGGTGAAATTGGCGATTCAAGTAAAAAATTTTCTGAGAGATTGAACACATAACCTAAAATTTCATATTTATGAATTTTTGTTCCTGATTCTGACCATGGTTTTGTGTAGACCCGCTCCAGTATTTAACTTATATTTGGTCTTCCATGAATGGAAAAAGATACCACATTGATAAATTTAGGAATTAAAGAAATGTCAGCTATCCCACCATGTCAGTATGCCTCTCCTCAACCTGAAAAGGATGGCAAGATGACAAAACAGAGTTTGGCCCTAGCCGTTACAGTTTTCAGCATTTGTACTGTATGGTGAATGCAGCAGCTTCAGCTATCATATGATTATAATAAAACTTGTCCATTAGTATACAGCCTATTAAACTGTACATTCCTGAAAATGCAAGTGTAAACCTAGGTCACAAACCAGTCATTTGAAAGGATTTACTATTTTGCTTTCATCCTTTTCTGCTGTTAAATTTTCTCCACAATCTTTTTAACTTTCATTGTAGAATATTAAGCTTACAACATCAGACGCAGTAGAAAGCAGTATTAAAATGTAACATGGTATTTCTTTGGTTTTCCTCCATTTTTTTTCTCTTCTCCGGGATACTTTATTCTAAACCTTCTCAAGGTATCTGGGATTTTCAGCAATATAACACTGCTTGGAACTATCCTAGTGATTGCCTTCTGAGAACATTAAATATCAAAATTGTGAATTATAAAATTATGAATATTATATTAAAATATGCATGAAAACATGGATGAAAATTATGACTATTAACAGCCAGTGTTCACATTGTTTCTTTGTTATCTGTAGACTTGATGTTTTCTGACTTCTTCCACTCTCAAGCTACAGATTTGATGTTGAGCATAAGCTTGAAAAGGAAATTGCTTAAATTATGGAAACTGCTGATATGGAAGTCAGTGCTCTGTCATTTTTCTAGGGTTTTATTATAGTGAAGGAGAAAATACACAGTTTCCAAAAAACAAAAATTATTTCAGTCTGTACATTCAGAATGTGTTTATTTTTGTAATAGACAGCAAATTTTCAAGGAAACCAGCTTAACTATTTTATGAACTTTAAAGCTACTGAACTCTTCCCCTTTGCTATACTGCTGACTGATCTAAAGCTCACCAACTAGATATTCATTTGAAACAAAACCACTCTTCATTATTTTTCATTATTTAAAATTAATTTTATAATTATAAGATGAACTTTAATTACCTTACACTTGTTTCTCTGGTTTCCAGTTAAGAAATCCTTCAATGTTAACTGACGGTATGTTACAAAAAGCAAAGTAACTCCAATCATAATTTAATATCAAGCAAAATTAATTTAATTGCATATTTTCAAAAAGAGTGATGAAATTTAATCCTTTGATTTAGAATTATATTTATAAAATTCTTAATACAAATTTCATATGTACATAAAATCCTGGCTTGGGGAGATGTTTGGTTCTCCTTCTTCTAGCTCTATCAGGGACTGTGGAGAAAAGGTATACAGATATAATTTGGTTTGAAGGTCATGACCTATTTAAGTTGTCATCCGCTGTTACTGGGAGCATATCCCTTTAAAACGGAAAAACTTGCTATATTAACCATTGGCATTAGCATTGTATTATAGTGATCTTCTGTATTCAGCTGACCTGAGGAAAGTTTCATTTAATGAGAATATTTCCACTTTCATGCTCTCTCTCTCTCCTCCTTTTCTTACTATTTATGCAAAACAGCATAAAAAAGTCATAGAATCTTAGAATCATAGAATAGTTAGGGTTGGAAAGGACCTTAAGATCATCTAGTTCTAACCCCCCTGCCAGGAACAGGCACACCTCCCACTAAACCATGCCACCCAAGGCTACGTTCCAACCCGGCTTTGAACACTGCCAGCGATGGAACCTTCACAGCTTCTCTGGGCAACCCATTCCAGTGCTTCACCACCCTTACACTAAAGAATTTCTTCCTCATATCCAATCTAAACTTACCTTGTTTAAATTTGAACCTGTTACCCCTTGTCCTCTCAGTACAGTCCCTCATGAGGAGTCCCTCCCCAGCATCTCTATAGGCCCCCTTCAGATACTGCAAGTCAGTCGTCCCTGACGCAATTACTGGGCTCTTTTTATAACATCTGCCTTCTACCACCAAGTAAAGAAAATTACAAGACCTTATAAAGATGCCAGTAATACATAGCTGTCATTTGCTATTCTAGTATTAGCGTGTCATGGTGTCATGGGTTCAGCAGCAGCAGTCATTTTTGTTTAAGTAGTAGCTGGTATAGCACTGTGTTTTGGATTTTCGGCTTGGGAACAGTGCTGATAACACCAGTGTTTATAG
>JASSUY010023111.1:0-13052 GCA_032466535.1 Forpus xanthops
ATTAGGAATTCACCTTCTCACTTTTTATTCACGTTGGTATTTTCCGATATGAATATCTGAACTTAGCTATGCCAAACCTGAGAGGCAGCATGAAATATACTTGAAAGAAGCATTACCCCTTAAACATCTCATTCCTGAGCTCAAAGTTGTGGAAGTATTTGCAGTATTCCTCCTTGTGAGCCTGACTAATACAGGCTTTTGGAAAAGCAACTCAGTGCTAATTCACTGAAATCATATAATATTGTTCAACAGTTCATGGTCAAACCCCAATGGTTTCAGATAGATAAAAAGTTATTATATGTTCTCAGAAAACACCAGTCTGCATATTACCCAAGTAATTGGAAACAAATGGCTGATGTTTGGGCAAATGAAGACAAAGACTGAATGTGGCACAATATTTGTAAAAAAACCTCAAGTACGTCGAATCTGTTGTAGACATGGAAAGTGAAAAGAAAACCCTGCAGGTCTGTTGAGTTTAGGGATATGATGACCTTGTTAGTGAGCTACAATTTCAAAAGAGCATTCTGATTTTTCTTGCACTATGTTTATCAGTTTTCATAACCGCACATTTCCAAAACTCAGCCAAAGTCTTCTCCAAGAAGCACTCCCTGTCATCTCTCAGTCACAGAGCATCCAGCCAGCAATCCCCAAATGCCCTTTTATGTTCACACTCACCACAATGAAACAATACACTGATGGATTTGCAAGGCTTACTCCTCTGCAGCCTCTCAGCTCCACAGTGAAGTTCCTGTGGTGGAAACACATGGGAGGATTTTAGATTAGGAAAATGCAAAGACAGAGACAGAGACCATGGTACTGTTGTTCTGCATTCCCCTTCACACACTGCTGCAAGGATATCTGCCCGATACCCTGCTCAGGTGTGGCCCAGACCCATAGAAGTAGAGACCTACCCAGGGCAAATGCTGGTACAGCAGGGTAAGCAAAGCTGGGTATCTTGGTACTTTTCCAGCAGGAGGGGTAGTTAGAAGGTAGCCTTGAGATTTCTGCCCACTCACTTTCTGGTCTGATAAACTGTAATTCCTTTTCTGTCCTTTCCCAGAATATAAAACAAAAAACCCCAGCATTGAGGGAGGAATTGAGAGGCAAGCCACCCTGCATGCAACTGAATCCCATGGATCTGAGGCACCAGCACTGCAAAGAGAAATGGAAGTTTCTTTAATCTCCTGGTTTTCTCCCCTTTGTGATAATGCTGAAATGTCAGTTTAAAAAAGGGACACCCTTCTGTATTTGCAGTAACAGATAAGTGACCTGTTCTGATCACTTGGGATTGCTGTGCTCTTTGAAAATTGATTTCCTTTGAATGCCTGATTCATACAACTCTGAAGGACTATAGAATCCTAAGTATAGGCTGAAGAAGAAAATAATGGATGAGGTGTGGTGTGCTGAGTGTGTTGATTGTGCCCATATTCATATATGTAGGGTAGCCAGCCATATGTGGTATCTGTCTATCCTGACTGCTCTTGCAAGCTGTGAAAGAAAGTGCTGCAAGCTGCAGGAGAGCTTTCCACTGCATGTGAAATGCCTGGCTGTCATGCTGCATCTAGAAGCACTCTGCTTTGTTCCCTTGAAGTACTTTCATGCTTACCATTTCATCACTTCCTTAGAGCTTAAAAATTGCAGGACAGTATTTCTGATGGATATTTTGATAAAGGCATACTTAACAGAAGAGCTCTTTGATTTGCATAATCATATCAAAGACACTTCTTCTGATTAGGAGGCAGAGTATTGTCTTACCCAAGCCTTTTCAGCTGAGGCTTTCTGGTTTAGTTACTTTCACAAATTCACCTTCTTGTCGTACATCTTCAGGTCTCGTTCATTTTATTCTATACTTGCTGGCAGATTCTGGGCTCCTCATGTCAGCATCGCTCTTCAGAAATGCAATTGACTTAAAGTACTACTCTATTCTTCAGGTCATTTAATTGCAGCAAATTGAGCTCTTCTGAAGGTGACAGCTCTGCAAATTCAAAGAGTTCTGATCAGTTTGGAGAAATTGCTTTCAAACGTAACTTCCCCTGACATTACAAAACCTTCTGTTAAAACTTTTTCCATTTTCCAGACTATTATTTTGTTTCTGAACATAGATTTCTTTTCTTTGTGTTCCAGTGACAATTTTCAACTTCCCATCTTTTTTATCCCCACCTCACCCCATCCTGCAAACTGCTCCACTAAATTTCAGACCATTATAAGCACAGTTTTCTGTCCTCCCCCCTCCAGTTCAACCCTGGGCAGTGGTATGGCCTTTTGTAATTTCTCTCCCACAGCTACTCTCATTACCTGGGGAGATGCAATGCTTCATTCCCTTTAGAGCCTGCCTCTTTGCTAACTCAGAACATCACTGACTGGAATGAAGTGCCTTCACCCCTTCAGCCAGTGAGCTTTGCATGGAGGGAAGCTCTTCCTTTCACCCAAAACTGTGACAAAAATCAGCCATCAGAAAGCTTAAGGAGTGCAACCCTGCAAGGTGCAAAGCCTGAGGAGAGTGAAGTAGTAGCTCTGAGCCGGCTCAGTCACTCTTGTCTGCTGGCCACTTACCCTGAAAAGGGCAGAGGTCTCTAAGCAGAGCTGTTAGCCATCCTAGCTGCAGCCCTGTAGAGGCTGTGCCTGTTTGGTGTCTGCCTGGCTCCTCCTGACTGCTCAGGCAGAGCAGGGAAGGCAGTGCTCTTCCTGCAGGCAGGGCAGCCAGCAGGCTGTTGCCGAAAGGGGCCATCTGACCCTGCTGCTTTCTCCCACTTTGGCTTCTGCCTGCAAAAAAGTGTGACCTGCAGCTCAACAATGGATTCAGGAGTGAGCAAGAAAGTGGCAAAGTACTGGCTCTTCTGATGTGGAGCAAAACAGCTGAAAAAGGATTTTTTTTTTTTTTTTGATGAAAAATGTGCGACATTTTCTGCCTTCTATCATTGCCCCTCCATTATCGACATCCATAGCTGTAAACTCCCTGCTGCTCTGAGCAATTCTTGCTAACTAAAAAAACATAGGGCGGGATACAAGTGAAGGCCCACAGCTGTGGCAGCAGCAGTTGGAAGTTTGTGGATCCCAGAAGAGCAGCAACTAGCATCTTGAAAGGCGTATGCATATGAGGTAATGTAATAACAGCAGCAGCAGGGTATCAAGACAAACAATTTCTATGTGCTCTCACCATCCCTTTCTCTGCTCTTTCAGATCTAGATTTTCAAGTTTTCTTTCAGATTTTTATTCTTTCCAATATTTGCTAGCGCAGTTACAAGGTTTTTTTTTTTTCCATTGGTGTTTGCAGTTGGATGGGTAAAGGCAAGAGGAACTCATTCATGTAAATGTCACAATTAGCAAACCAGTCTGCATTAAACCTGACTTATTTCTTTCTGTGCAAGATCCCAGGCATACATCAGGAGGGCCTTAGGGAATTGTGATCCAGACAATATGTTTTAAAATGCTACTGCCATCAACCTGTGGCTGGATTAGAAAACATTCTAGTACAGCTAGGGAGCCAAATTGCAAATTCCTACTTAAAGGAAGGTCACCTTCGATTCTGCTTTCCCAAGTCACACTCTTGGCTGCTTTTTGCCCTCCACTGCCAACCCCTGCCATCTTGTGTAGCTTTGGCCCTTTCACTTTTCCTTTACGGCTTGCAGTCTCAGTTGCTATCTCACTCTCCTTCAGTGCACAGGGAAAAAACATATTTTGCTTTATACTGCAAAACAAAGGCTGCACGCTTCTTTCTCTTGCAACTAAGTATATTATCAATAATAGAAGCAGTGCATCTGAAAGGGTTATTGAAGCTAATGTGTTTCAAAGGCCCTGGAAAATAATAAATAAATCAAAGCGCAGCACTATTGAGCAACTAACAAAGGTGCTGTCAACCTCTTAAGCAATCTTCGCTACCAGTCATAACTGACACAGGAAGAAAGGAAAGAACACTAATTAATAATTAACCAGGGCAGCTGGGATCCAAAATCAGGGAGAACCCTCTGTAGCAGAGGAGAGAAGAACTAATCTTTTAATTGCAGAACCTGGTGTTTACTTGAACAACTGAATCCAAGACACACAGAAACAATATTAAAGAATTGAGGAGCAATGAAGGCAGCTCTGCTGCATTTCTGTGTATTTTTAATTCTGAAATGAACAGCAGATAATACCATTCTATAAAAATATGTACCAAGCAGCAGCAAGTACCAGAACACTGACCAGCTCAGTAGCTGCAGCTCCAGCTTCTTGGGCTGATGATCAGAGAGGCTGAGCACAGTCAGCATCTGTTGATGTCTCATGTATTTCCATGTGCTTGGCATAAGTTAAAGGGGGAAGAAAATCAGAATATTTCTTACTGTCTTGTTTAATAACAGCCCCTAAGGTAGTGATTGCTACAAACATGTGATTCTGTAAAATAAAATAAAAGCCAGACTAACACAAACCAGTAATTTTGTGTCCCATTTGCTACAGTCTGTGCGCTAGAGTAGTCAAGAGGTTTAGTAGATGTGCAAGTGAAAATGTAGAAAGATAGAGTTTCAGAGGATGTCAGGAGTTAAACAGACTCATTTACATGTAAAAGGGTCAGGTTTGCAGACGTGGTGGATCTATGTGCTGAATAAAATGGGTAACAGGGCGCACAGCCTTTATGGAATGGAATCTGCATGGCAACAACAGAGATAATCACTGTGGTCTCCAGCATGTGTAAGTTTCTTGAGAACAACATTATTCATTTCAGTGGAGCAGTGGAGATATGCCTAATGTAGTTTGTGGTAGCCAAGTATGGGGAGAAACCTGATGATTTCAGAAATAAACTGAAGTGTATGAATTGAGGCAATTCCCTCTCTTGTTCTTTGTCTCATGCTCTGCACAGTGCATCCAGACTGACATGTGAACTATGCTATTGTCTAAAACAGTATCTCAGGGAAAACTGTGAATACACACTTCCTTAAATGAATAATATCTATCACAAAAGCACCCACTCCCTGAGATGTGTGCATTCATGAAATGAAAGATGACTCACAGAAAGGGTCACTGTACAGCAATATTATTTGTGGTTTTTATTAGAGCCTGGTGCTCTAGTGCTAGACATCAGCATCATTCACAAGGGAGTAAGAGCTTGTGGGCATATGAATAGGGAGTGTTGTACAATTACAGAAACACCTGTGCTAAATAACCTTGCACTCATCCCCTAGGAAAATCTGCATGCTCAACAGCCCTGAAATTTCTTGTGTGTTTATTAAGCTGCAGTATAAAAGCATGGTGTGACAGCATAGGCTACAAAGAAAAATTATTCAAGGGCGTATATATATATAAACCCTCTGGTTTTACTTCAGATTTTTTTTTTCTCCTAAACACTGCCTGCAGTGTTAAGGCACATTTTACTTCTCAGAACATAAAGAGACTTCCTTCTACATAGAGGAATACTATTTTTCATTGTAACAAGCACAGTGTCATGCCCTGGTGGAAAGAGGATGATCCTTACTGATTTTTAACAGCTGAGGTTCCAGCCTTCTTGTGTGTATTTGCTGAAAGCTAGTCCAAAGCATGCTAGAGCAATAGCAATCCAGATGCTGCTTCTTTGGCTAAAATAGGTGTTTCTTCATCTTCTTCATCTCCTGATTTTTCAGAGTCTCTTGCATTTGTGAGCTTCTGGAAAACTACCTTCCAGAATGAGTAATACTACATGGAGGTTACTGATAGCAGTGCAGGCGAAAGACATTTGATTAGGGATCTGATATCTTTCAGACACTCATGTATCATCATACACATATTTCAGTCTCAAGTGCTGCTTAGCACTAGCGATTAGCTCAGCATGTGCTCACACACACTCAAGTACGCAAGAGACTGGATTGCAGGATCCTCTGTAACAGTTCAGACACAGCTTGGTTGGATGCCAAATTAAAGCAAGACAGAGCATCCTTCATGGGTCACTGTTTGGCCTAGAGTATGTTATAAATCTCCCTCTAGCTACAAGTTGTTCTATTTAAGCACAGGAGATTGCTATAGGGATGATCATTTATAAAGGCAGGTCTTCCATTCCTAAAAACCGCTGACCTGTGTCTGTCCTGTTTCAAAGAATGAGCCTCCCCAAAAGGTACAGAAAGTGCAGAAGGAGATTCACTGTCACTCTGCTACAAATCAGTCTAATAGACCTCAGTCATCTGCATTCCTCCTTTTTCCCCCTTCTCCTCATCCAAGAGGATGTCTCTTGAAAGTTGTTCTTGTGCCCAGTATACAGAAGGGAATTTAAGAAGACATTGGTATTGAGTTTGGGTTTAATGAAAACACATGACATCAAAGAGTGTAAACCATCCATAGCATGGAGATCAGATAACTTAGCGAAAAGATCAGAGTAAGTCCACCCAACGGCCAGGGCAGGACATAATCTCATGAAGTATCCAGAGGTTTCTAAGTTGGTACAGTATGGGACTTTATGCAGGGGAAAAGGCAGGAAATTAGAATTTTGCATCTGGTACATGCTTGTGGCTTCAATAGGACTGAATTTGCAGTGTCATCTTGTAGCATCTGATCTGGAGCAAGAACCGGTGTTGGAGAAGCATGACCAATACTCATGACAGCTTCCATACCTAATGACAAGGGAGAATACTGTTTGTGTTCTGGAGTGTGAGAGAAAGACAAAGAATCTTGTGGTTATGAAGCTGTCCCTGTTAAGCTGCTCTGTGGCCAAGAAGTTTCACCTGTTTATGAGTTGGAGCAGCTCACTTGGTCTTCATTTGCATGCCTCAATTTCTCAACTCTGAATGTCACTGTTGTCTCACTGCTGTGACATTTTATAAAGAGGAATGTCAACTGTCAAAGACAGCAGTGATGTTATAGTTCCATGACGATGTTTTGGAGCACTGTCACTGACAGTGCTAACCAGACTAACTGAAAATTTGTTGTTGAAATCTTGGGATGACCACTTGAGCAACACGTGTATTAATTTTAATAAATGTGTTCTAACATAGACAGCCTGAATTCTTGTTGCACATCTTTGAATAGCGCATGCTCACCTTTACCTGCTATAGTTTTGGACCACAGATTATTCTGAAATATTCTGAAAATAATTATCATCCCTGAATCGAAACTCAAGCTGAAAATGGAGTAGGTCATACCTTTATTTAATATGAACTTTATGAACTCTCATGCTGTCCAGAGCCAAATCTTCCAGATGGATATCACCTTTCACAGGGAATCAGGACAGAACTGCCATTTAGGTTTTTCACTTTGCAATGGGCAGAGACCAAGGGAGCACTGAATTGGTTTATCTACTATCAGAGCAGCTTGGCGTGCCCATACAGAAAGCATACACTGTAAAAGGCATCTTATTTTTTTTGCTTATCTCCCACAGTGTAAGCCAAATACACAGCTTTCACAAGGTGTAGAAAGGAAACATATTGCTGAGATAATAGGAAAACTGTAATGGCTTTGCATTTGCAGCAAACTAAGGGGAGGACAACACAGCTTATTTGGAAGGTTTTCTACCTTAACTTCCATTAAAAAGGGGCTATAAGAGGAGAAATTTGAGGTGTAGGCAAAAACTACGATAACATACTCTGTTTGGGAAGCAAGGGCAAGTAGAGGGTTTTTTTTGTGTGTGGAAGATTTAAAAGAGAAGAAACCACATCATGGAAGATTTAAAAATGAAACTACATCTCATATTGTAACAAGCAGCCTCTTTACTTTGGTACATGAGATAGCAGAGTCAGAAGGATGCTTGCAGAAAAAGCGAAGACAAGACAATCTGTGATCACACCATTTCCTCAGTTGGGCTTTCAATCTTGCTTTAACTTTCATCTCAAAGTCAGTCATGTAAATTGATTTTACACATGAATCTGCACACATGTATGTACACCCTAGGTGTGTGAGAATTTATAAACCTTGCCAACCTTTCCCATGTCTTGTACCCAAGTGGGTTTCTAGCATGTTTGTTTCTTATTGGGTGTATGGAGTAGCACCACAGCTACTTCTTGCTCATGTGCATTGTACTGATAGGAATAAAAATGTACTCAATTTCACTTTGCCTTTCACCACTGTCTTGGTTATTTTTTGAGGTGTTTATTACTAACTGGTCTAATAATACTTAAATCTGGACCTTTTCATATGTGTGTTTCTGGATTATTTATCATAAGGCTTTTCTAATGACACACTTCTAAATTTTCATTAAAAGCTTCCTAATAGATTCTGCAGGGAAAGTCTCATACCACACTTCCTTTAGAACCAAAACGTAGCAACTTTGCAGCCTTCATTGGCTCTCTTGTTTGTACTTGTAACTCATGTCACAGCTCTTGAAGAGGTCACTTTTGATGACAGTCTTGCCTCTGCTGCTGCCAATTGATGTATCCAAGGACAGCTGTCTTAAAAGCAGTTCTTAAAAGCAGAGGTATGATGCTAAGAAATTTCCATCTTATTACTTGATCAACACAATGCCCATATACTAAAATGAAGAATGACTTTTTTGAGTCTGAAGGTTTGGTTTTTTTTCTACCTGTATCTATTGGAAAGAGACAAATACTACCTCTAAGGAAGACCTTATATTTTGAAAACTTAGCTCTTCTGGCACATGGTAATGCATGCTGGGGGTGAAATTAATTTGGTGTAATTTATCTCTAGCTAAAAATTTGTCTTTTCTCACATGTACAAAACCCAATATAACTTCGAAACACTAGGGAGGCTTTGAGAAGTATATTTGATAGAGGTGCTGAGGAAAAAACAGAAATATATGATGAAACTAAAAATTCATTTTCTTTCTAATGAAAGGCTTTTGCATAAATTGTCAGAGAAGGTCATGTTTTCTTTGATATGATAGAAAAAGAACTTCTCTTTGCTTCCAAAATCTTAGTAAAAGTATTGATGTGTACCTTTAACCTTGCAAGGCAATGTGGGGTTTGAGAAAAAAGAGACAAATGAACTTTTCCAGATAGCACAAAAATCTAAAGCTTATCAGGAGATGACCTAATGAAAACCAGTTTTAAGATGAGTTTCCAGAATAGCTTATTTATAAAACATGATTTTTTGTAAACCCCCAAAATAGCACTCTTGGCAATTAGCAGATAAGACCACATTGGAAGGAAAAAAGAAGAAAGGAACCTAGCACATTCAATTCATGTCACAAATGAGCTTGGTAGCAACTCCAAAATGTGAAGTGAATCACTGCTTACATATCTGCAGTCTGGAAAATGCCCCAGTTGCTTAGATTTGTAGAAGCCCAGATGCTAGTATGAATAATTTTGTTCAACTCCTCTGATGTCTTTAAAAGTAAAAAAAAAAATGACTTTTATTTATTTGCCTAAAATGAATATCTGTTTTGAAATTATTATTTTGCACTTGATATTTTAAATATATTATCCAATTAAAAAATCAGCAACATCTGCTACCATGCACTAAACTTCCTGTAACTAAAGATGTGGGAGCCTTTCCCCCTATGCATCTTTAGCATTATGTGAAATAGATATGTTTAATATAATTGAACATAATTGTACATGTAATGTTTTAATGTAATATTACTCAGCAGATGTGCAAATAATAGCTACGGTATTTGCGACCAGCCGTATGCTGGTGATGGTAGAAGCATTGCAATACTTGGCAAGGCAAGTTCATTAGTCTGAGTGACTGGACAAATGCACTGAAACTGAGATTTGGCGGTGACCTGGGGACACTAGTGTGTGCTTTGAGAAAACAAAACCTATGTCTTGGTCTGTCCGAGAGCATAAAATAAGCTTTCTCTTCCTCTGTTGGTAGGAGATCCTGAGCACTACTTTCAAATTGGCAGCAAGTAATTTCACTGAAATAGGTATTTAAGATGAGCCTGTTGTGAAACCTGGGACAAGTTTATTGCATGGAACAGGAACTGTGAAGTGAATATTTAATTGTCTGACGACTTTGGATTATCTCATGAAACTCATTAGAAAAGAGACACAAAATTCAGTTTTCATATATAAAAATTCTGGTCTGAAACATATTTCAGACATGCTTCTATTTTATACAAACTGTATTTGCAATTCTGAAGGAAGAGAGCATTCCTAGTTACAAGAAATAATTGCTATGAAGCTGGGAAAATATACTGATGGAATACAGATGGCAAAACCACTAACATGTCTTTCTTAGTAGTCCAAATAAATTAAAAATACAATTACCAACATTTGACCTACCTTCTTCTAGCTCTCTACATAAGGGTGTTAAAGAATTCCTGCATATTCAGGGACTAATAAAACTGGGCTTATGGTCTCTCAGTAGAAATTGTGTCCTTTGCATTTCTTGTGTGTTTAAAGACATTTAAATCAGACCTCCTAATGGTCTACTCTCTAAGTTCTGATCCTGCAATGCTGAGCTCAGTAAAAAGTATGCCTTCCCAAGGATTAGGCTTCCCTCTTTTGTCCTGTTCTGAGAACACCTTTGACTTAACAGTAAGTGACACAAAAATATGAAATAAAGATGTGTATTTGCATGATGGACTGTCTCAAACATTTTATACTATAAAAGAGAATATTGGCTGCTGTTAAGCTGAGGTTACCTGTGGCATGTGTTTGATCTGGAATGCAAAGGGCAGCAGCTCCCGTGGTTACATATCTGTGTTTAAGCCTCTCATCTGTGGGTTTTGAAGTGATATTTGAAGACAGACAGGTTGGTAACAGAATAATAAGGGATAACTGGGATAATAGATAATGGGGATGACAACTGATCCACAAAGAGATTTAATGAAGTTGTGCTGCCTAGTTGCTTGGACATTTCTAAAGGTCTGGAGTATTGGCCAAGATGTAAGGACCACTGGCTGTTTGTAACAGGGATAGGATATCTTCTATAATAAAATGCCATCCTCAGTGTGGCTGCAGTATTCATTATTATAATACCTGCTTATAAACTGAAGTCATTCTGACTACGGCTTTTTTAAAAAAAAACAAGCCCAGGAAATGTCAGCTCAGGCAAGATGCTGCCCATAACCAGGCAGCTGTAGAAGAATATTTCTTCTTTAGCAAGCACGACTCTCTCATTTAGTAAAGATCATAACTTTGTCACTTGTCTTGAGAGCATGTAAAGGTGTTAATTTTTTTAAGTTGTTGTGCGTTCAGAAAGCTCTATCAAGCCAATATCAATGAGTGTGATATGGAAATGTGACGGCTACACTATCAAATGTCTTTGCTTCCTTCTTTCATTTTATTATTCTGCTAAGAATGATTTAAATTTGCATTTGAAACCACACAACATTTTGTAGCTGGGAATTATTTGAACCTTATGTTAACAGTGAGTTCAGATGCTGGCTAGATTGCAGCAAAGAATTTGTGTATGTGCATCAAATATTTCACCACTGAGTGCTGTATTTAGAGAAATTCTGTATGCTTTTAAAATTAAATAATACAGCTCAAGACCACAAAGACTCATTATGGTTATCTAGTTTAATCTCCTGGCTATCATGAATTTTGCACAGAGATTTTTATCATCTAGGAGTCAAGTTAGACTATAGATGGGTATCAGTTCTATCTCCTAAATCTCCATCTCCTTTCTTTATTTTAAAAGTGAAAAGGAAGATATGAGACTAGTGATCTTCTTTCAGTGGCAAATTTATAATTGTTTTATCATCTGGTTTCCTTAATGGATATCATTTGAGATGAGTCTGAACATTTTTAATCTGGATCTATATAGTTCTCATTGTGGGGGTATTCAGAACCAAGGTACCTACCTCAGGGATTCTGTATAGATGAAATACCTGTCTTGGATCCAAAAGGAGTACTGTTTCGATGAAGAGCTCCTTATAGTAGCTTGGGCAGACTCTACTCCTGATAGATGACAGAGGTTCATCCAGATCCTGATTTCCCAGAGAAAACCTTCATGGATCATACTGTGGTCTTAAGAGCTCATGTCTTCATCACAGGCTGCAATTCAATGTGCTGCAGTTCCAGGGACAGCATCTGTCCAAAGTTCTACTTTCTTTAGGCACTTTAAAAGGACACTATCACACATACCTATACTGGAAAAATATGACCTTAGTTTCTCACATTTTATTCTGTAGTACAATGAAGTGAACTTTTTCTATTTCAAGGTTTAAGAGGCTTGCAAGCACAAAAACTGGAATGATAGTAGGTCCTTGTAGACCAATATATAGTGTGACCCTTCATTGCCAGAGCTCTGTTTCTAAGGAGAACCTTACCCTGTTTATCCTTGCCCCAGCTCCAGGATCACTGAAGGAGAATGAACTGCTGCAGTTATTCAGTCAACTTTCCCTATTGCAGATCCCAGACAGGCTGTCGTGCCTGAAAAGATGGGAAAAGTCCTGCAACAACATGCTGCAACAATCTTCTCCCACAAAATATTCTCCACTGACAGTCTTGTCTTCTCAGCATTCTGAGGGTTGTGTGTTTATGGATGCCAAACATTCTCCCTTGCATTCAATGGATCACAGCTTTTCCAGGCAGCCAGTTTTTCATCTGAGACTTTCAGTCCTGTGGGCTTTTGTTGAAATGACTTAATTTGTCTTAATGGCACAAGTCTGATAATGTATAAAGTTTTATATGTCTGGACCATCTGACTTGGCTCCTTAAGGAGAGTTTGCAGCAGAAGAGTAGAAGCTTCTTTCAATCTCAATTCTTTTGCTCCCTTAGACAGATTGATTTAAGCCCACTTCACAAATCTCCCCTGGTTATCCATTTGGGTAGGCAAATGAGTATTCCTTGTTTAATTTCCAAGCAGTTTGATTTTCACCTATCCATAAATAGGTAATTGTTGGGAATGCAGGTTTTGTTAAGCACATAAACTTTAGTGCATCACATAAAATATAACTTTTTAATGTTAACATAAAAGTTAAGAGCTCATGATCAGAAATTCATTCTGTGCAGTCTTGGTTTCAGTGCATATTTAATCAGGATGGGCATACAGATAAATATACTTGGCTTCTTGCTGTCATGGTTTCAGCAGTAGCTGTCATTTTTCTCTTTCTTAGTAGCTGGTGCAATGCTGTTTTTTCGACTTTCAGCATGGGAACAGTGCTGATAACACCGATGTTTATAGCTATGGCTAAGAATGTTTTGGTTTGACCAAGGACTTTCTGAGTCTCATGCTCTGCCAGGGAGGAGGAGAAGCCGGGAGGAAGCAGA